>CAUYON010090814.1:0-51244 GCA_963573935.1 Arctocebus calabarensis
GGTGTTGTGGCGGGCGCCTGTAGTCCCAGCTACTTGGGAGGCAGAGGCAGGAGACTCGCTTGAGCCCAGGAGTTGGAGGTTGCTGTGAGCTGTGATGCCAAGGCACTCTACCTACAGCGACAGCTTGAGGCTCTGTCTCAAAAATAAATAAATAAATAAAAATGTTCAATTGTTCTTATTTTAATTTTAATTTTTTCATATTCTGTGTTAAGATGAGCACTTTTACCCCTAAGTTATTGGTTTTTTGAGGCTTTTTCTTGTTCATTTATCTCCTAGGTTATTTATCTTTTTCTTATCAATTTATTAAAAGCTCCTTTGAGATAAAGGCTATCCATTTGTTGTAAAATATGTTCTAAATCTTTTCTTCCAACATCCACCATACATCTTTTGAGTTTGTTTATATGCATTTCTAGACTTACTGCTTAATTTTTATGTGGCATGTATTACTCTTCCCATAACAAGGAGGTCATTTTTTTTAATTCTCAAAACAAAACTCTAAGATCAATACACCCTTGCTCCTTTGCATTACCCACTCTCACCCTCAGCCTTTGAAGTCCAACTTCCCCAGTGCAGCTTAGGAAGCCTCGGTGTTGGTCCCATGCACTGGTGCAGCAAGGCTGTCCCCTACTCTTCAGGATGTCCAGTCCTCTATACTGCAAACTGCTCCCTGACTCATCCGCATCAAGTTGCCTCTTATCTCTAAGCTTTGCCTTCACTATTCCCTGCTGTTTGCTGAAGTCCACTTTTTAGGACTCTCTTATTCTCCCATGAGGTTCCTGAATACCCCCTACCAGAACACTGGGCTGGAGCATTTTCTTATGGGATTCCATCAGGCCCTGAGCCAGCTGGTGTCCAGCCGGGGTGCACCTGGAAGCCCTGCTGATGAGTTAATTGGTCAGGGTCTGTGCCTCGTTTGCTGGTACGTCCTTTTTTAATATCAGCCCTGACAAGAGCACGTTTTCACCACCCTTATTAGAGTATACATTCCTTATTTATCCATCTATAGGCATAGTCCCCTGGCCCACCAGCTTCCTGAAGGCAGAGTGATGTCTTTGTGTTCCCAACTCCAGCACAGTGAAATGAATGCATGAATGAACAGAGGTGAGTCCCCCAGAAGCTTGCCAACACAGGAGTGTCACAGGAGATTCAGTGAAGGACAGAAGCTGCGATGATGTGACCTAAAAATTAGTGACAGGTGCACATGTTTCCCAAGTCACCGTCAAACCCATGCATCTTTGGTCCCTAAAGACTACCATGAGGAGGCTTGGCGCCTGTGGCTCAATGGGCTAAAGCGCCAGCCATGTACACCTGAGCTGGTGGTTTCGAATCCAGCCTGGGCCCACCAGACAACAATGACGGCTGCAACCAAAAAATGGCTGAGCGTTGTGGCGGGCATCTGTAATCCCAGCTACTTGGGAGGCAGAGGCAGGAGACTCGCTTGAGCCCAGGAATTGCAGGAATTGGAGGTTGCTGTGAGCTGTGATACCACAGCACTCTATCCAGGATGACAGCTTGAGGCTCTGTCTCAAAAAAATAAAATAAAATAAAAAAAGACTACCATGAGACTACCATGAGGAGACAATATAACCATTTTACAGAAAAGAGGGCTGACCCTAGGAGAGGCCAGATTAGTGACTTGAACCCTGAGGTGTGGCATGATAAACCACAGGCGTGGGCTCTGGAAAGGAGTGTGAGGCAGCTTCCTGCCCAACCCTGTGCCTTCAGGTTGATAACGTACTGTGTCCCCAAGGACCCTTCCATAATAGCTTCCCCATTTTCTGGTTTGATATTTCAAGTACCTTGGGATATGAGATGCCAGCAATCAGATATGCTCCAGTAACCAGCAGCAAATAGTTCTGTCTGTGAACTTAAAGCAGTTTGCCGAATGCCTCCTAATCCCACCACCTTAATATGAATTGCTCTAAAATATTATTTTATGAATATACAGTATCCAATAACAAATAGTATCTTTTGGTGAAATTAATTTCAATTTAGCCTTAACTAATACTAAATTGCTATGGAATTACATATTACATACACATTACTACAGAAAGAAGTTCATCATGATTAATGTTATTACAGGGAACACCAAAGGAATTAATAATGATTTGCAGTTATTATAAAGTGGTACTGGTGTAGGAAAAAAGGTTAAGTCTAATTAAATTCTGGCAACCACTTTAGGGCTCTGCAGCAATGAGGATGCTGGGCTTTATGTTAATTAATTCTATATGAAAGGTTACTGAAGTGTTTTAATGTTGTTCAAAGAGCCACATTTTTACTACCCGTGTGTGTGTTGATATTTTTTCACAGTGACCTGCCAGCATGGACAAGTTGTTAAATTCTTGGGAATCACCAGGTGTTGGGCAGCTGGGTAGTTCCTATTAGGATGTCAGAGTAGCCATGCCTAGTGGGGAGACCAGTGTCTTCCACATCCCTCCAGTGGCCCAGGCTTGGCAGTAACTTCTCTATGGATCTTCAGATTCCCCAGCTACTTTCTGGGTTAGACATGGCTCCATGATGATCCCTTTACATGAGAATAGTGGGCAGCCTGGATATCCCAAAGGGGCCCCACCTTGCCCAAAATCAGACTCCAGAAATATAGTGCCTGATACTCCACTATTGTGGCTGAGCTCAGGATTCAAGAGAGTCAGAAGATTCAGGCTTCATCATGGTTCTGCAGTTCATTTCCTTTGTAACTTGGGGCAAGTCATTTAAATTCTGAGTCTGAATTTCCTCAGACTTCACAGTATTGTTTTCAGAATTAAATCAGAAAACGGATAAGAAGGAAAGGTTGGAAGCTCTATGAGCAAACAAATTAGTGTGGTTATTTGTGATGCCACTCTTAACATGTCTAAATCCTATATCCAGTCTTTTAGGAACCTCAGAAATGAGACCAGACTTTAAATATTGCCATCCAGAAATATTGAATCTCATATGTTAGATAGTTCTGGATAGAAAGTTATTTTGTCTAAGCAGATGTTCAACTTCTCAATTGCTTAACTTAATCAAAGCACATCAGTTGGTATCTCTGATTGTCTCATCTCTGCAAGCCAAGGGCATAGCTTAATGCTTGGCACAGAGTAAAAGCTCAATAAATTTTGATTGAAAGAAAGAACAGATGGACAGATGGACAGGTGGTTTGGATGAATGGATGAATGAATGGATGGCTGGATGGCTAGATAGATAGATAGATGGATGATCAGGTAGATAGATGGACAGATGTCTGTGGACATTGGATGGGTGGGTGGACAGATGGATGGATTGATTGATGATGAGCATCTGACCCTGTTTCGCCTCTATGACCCAATACAGCTATAGCATCTGTGATAACCCATGAAGGTGAAATCTGAATCCCAACCCTGGCCTTGGCAATCATTCTGCTAGTTTTGTGGGCATTAGCAGGAGCAGAACAGGCTCTGGAAAATCTGCCTTAAACTTTCCCCTTTTGTTTGCTGTTTCTCTTCAACACCCAGCTTCGACTTGCCCTCCAAATGTCCATTTCTAAAGTCATCAATCCCAGGAAGCCTTCCCTGATCACGCATCCCAGTCCATAAGTCATCTCCCTCCTCTGGCCCATAGAAAAGGAATGTCCAGCCCAGAGGCTGTCAAATTAGGGAGCATAAAGATCAGCTGGAGGGCTTTTATACACTTTCTGATTCAATAGATACGAGAAGGGACATGAGATTTCCATTTTCACAAGTTCCCAGATGATGCTAACCCTGCTGGCCCAGGGACCATACTTTGAGAAGGTAGGGCCCCAGTCCCTATAGAACTTACAGGCAGTAAGTAACTTTTTTCTTAAAGGAGGGTTATTTCCAGAAAGGAGTTTGTTGAACACTGACATGGCACTTCCTCTCTTTCAGCAGCCTCCAAAGAAGGGGACATTCCCAGCATCAGTTTTCAGAAGAATAAGCAGGCTCTCAAGAGGGAGCAGCCCAGTTAAGGCCACAGAAGTCTGGATCATCCCCCATTGCTTTATGCTTACAGTCTGGTGGGAAAGGAAATTGCCACATAAAAACAATGATTCTGCTGGGAGCAGTAACTGATACAATCAGATGCATGGTCTGTGAGCTACAGTGTCTCACAGAGGTAGGTAGGCAATGGTGGGTGGATTGATTAATTAAAGGTCAAGTGTGGAAAAGACCTGGGGAAGAAGAATCTAGCCCAGGTCTCCCAACCAGCTACTTGAGCCTTAGCAGGTCAGTTAACTTCTATGTCTCCAAGGTCACCCCGCCTAAAGCTTGTGACCTCGTTTCCATCTCCAACTTCTCTGCAGGTGCAAGTTTGCATGGGCGAGACCAGGCCCCCACACACCAGAGCTTCTGAGAGCCTCTGAGGCTTCACACCCTCCACACCAGCCAGGATAGCAGGGAGAGGGCACAAGGCCACCTCTTTGGCCTCTTTCCCTCCCTTAGTGCCAGAGGCATCTAATTGATCCTCCTGTGACCTTTACAGGACCAGGGAGGAAGTTACCAGAAGCCAGAAATGCAGGCAACCAGTTCCTGATTTAAAGGAAACCTATTGTGTAGAAGTCACTTAAAAAGAAAGAGAGAGAGAAAAGACACAGTGGCTTCTCCAGTGAACTCCACATTTCAGAGCTGTGTCATCAGCCCGGAATCCATTCCGAGTCCATTAGCAGCCTGAGTGCTGGCGCAAAGGCACCCCGACTCCTCGGAATCTCAAGAGCAAATCCCCTGAGAGCTGACTCAGCCCTTTGTCCTCCTAGAGGTAGAGAAACTGGACTCCGAGGCTCAGAGGACGGCAGGTCTGTATCAGGCCTGGAGAAACAAAGGACTGCTGCCAAGGAGGTAGGCAGCCCAGAGCGCCCTTCCAGAGAAAAGGGAGGACCCAGAGAGAGGGCAGAGGGAGCGAGGAGGAGGAACTGATGTCCTACCCACAACTCCATGGCAGGCACCATGCACGCCATGTTGTTAATCCCAACGCAAGTTTTCAAGGTAGATATTATTATCTCCATTTCATTTCACAGTTGCCATAACCAAGGCTCAGAGTGTGGAGTGGGACAGTTCACATGAGACATCGTTCATTTGTGGGCATTTGTCTTTATGTGTAAGTCATACACTGAGAAAGGTTTGGGATGTGTACTGTGCAAATGACATGCCACCATCTCATTTAATCCTCAGCAGGTCTTTCTGAAGCAGGTTTCATTCTTATAAACCCAGGCCAGGCTAAGTCACCTGCCAGAAAGTGGCAGACACCGGCTTCAAAATCTCTCTGCCCAAACCCACTCTTCATCCCCATCCTCAGCAACCCCTCATCTCCTTGGGGACAACATAGCTGTCAACCTTCCTCTTGTCCCTCTGGAGTCTGGCATCTAGTCCCTGCCCCCAGCTGGTCTGTCCCCTGCTCCAAGCACAGAGCAGGCCCCAGGGCCCACTCCCCATGGAATATAGCTCATGTGGCCAGTGAATGGTCCTCTGGACTCTACCTCATAGATTCTCAACCAAGACCCTCTGGGGTTTGGGGAGCTCACAACCTGTGGAGGGGAGGCCAACGCTAAACAGAAATGTCGTCACAAATTGCCACCTGTGCTACCAGAGCGGCTAGCCAGGCGGCCTGGCCTGGTACAGGAGGCCAGAAGGGCTGCTGTTTGTGCTGACACCTGAGGTGGGAGGGCTTCTCTAAGGGGAGGATGCAGGAGGAAGAAAGGGTGACCCAGGCAGGCGACAGGTGTGTGTGAACGCCAGTGGTGACAAACACCAGAGCTTTCAAAGAATAGACAAAGTCAAGGTGTGCAGACCTTGGAGTTCTGACAGCAAGCGCTGAGAAGCTGCTCCAGAGGTGGGCAGGACCCCACTGTGCGGGCTGTGGGGTCACCAAAAAATGATGGGAAGACACTGCAGCCTTTCAGCAGGGGTGATGGAGGCAGATCTGTGCCTTTAAAGGTCTCCATGGCCTCTAAGAGCGGAGGGTGGGCCTGCTGCCTGTCCCTTAGTGCACACAGTGAACCCACAGGCAGCCGTGTTCCCCTAAGTGCAGGAGGGAGGACTCCGCGGTGCATGAGCCCTGATGGGCCCGTCTCACCGTAAGACAAGCACAGATGCAGACAGGCCTATATTGGGAAAATTCCCTGCTCTCTGGGAAGCTTTGCTGACTGGCTCCCTCTCACCAGGGGGGCTCTGCAGGCTGACTCTCAGCCTCCAGGTAGCTCCAGGTGTGTACTTGTATGTAGTCTAGTTCTTCGCCTCATTTACCAATAACCATAGCGGGGGGCAATGCCTCTCCCACCTGACTGTGAGCATCTTGAAGCCATGCTCTCTTCCTCGGCCCCACCTTCCTCCCTCTGCACCACCCACTCAGGAGCCACTGCCACGGGGGGCTGCTGACCACTGGAAATGCAGCTAGTGACACTGAAGAACAGGCTTTTTCATTTTCTTCTATTTCAATTAATTCAAATTTAAATAACTGTAGGACTAGACACTCCATAAGTAGGAAGGAAGACAAGGAGGGGAGGGAAGGAACAGGAGAAAATATGGATAATGACCGGATTACCCAAAGCAAGGAAAATGGCAGCTACAGGCTGGCGTCGGGCTGACACTCAGCATAGCCTCCCTGAGAGCCCCAAGCCCAAGGAGCAGAGAGAACAGCAGCTGCCACGGTCTGTCCAGAGCCTCCAAAGTCAGAACCACGGGCCCAAGGTCATCAGACAGGAAGTGCCCTCGGATCCCAGCCCCCTTCCCTTGTTCCACAAATGGGAACTGAGCCCAGAGAATGGAAGGGACTGGCTAGGGAGGCCGCCCTGGAGATTAGCCGAGACAGAGACAGCGTATCTCAGATGCTGCCTGGGGCTGTCTGGCTGTCCTCAGGTCAGCAGAGGAGGGCTGAGAAAGGGGAACTGAGAGAGGAGAGGCATCCCAAGGACCAAATGTGGACACTGCCTGCTCTGGCCCGGTCCCCACGCACCTCTCCCCCTCCCTGGCTCCCTCTGCCTCCATCTCTGCATCCGCAATATATTTCCAGGACACTCTAATGAAGTACATCTTGAGTCTCCTTTTCATAGCTAATGAGGAGACAACAAGAATTTGACTAATACCAGTACAATTACTGGAGCAGTGAAGCAGGGCCTCTGATTAGACGTGATAATTTGCAAGGCTGGGCTCTTCACATTAAGTTTGCAAACAGTTTAAAAATCACTTCCTCTATTTATCCTGCTAATCCCTGTTTAATGACTCCAGACCCAAGGAAAGAAAAGGGAAATGTCTCTTTAAAAATTAATAAATAAATAAATTAAAACACTAACAACCCAAACCTTATTTGAGGAGACAAGAGTGGTGGCAGAAGTGCAACCAATTGTCATCTTTTCAGACAGCCTCCCCCAAAGTTGCAAGGCTCCAGAGGACTTTGCCATCCCCAAGCCAGTGGTCATTTCATTAGTGTCAGCCTATTGACTCAGCCTGGCCACTCTTTCCCCTAACAGGACTGCCTGTCCAGGAGGGAGCGACAGCATCACTGCCCTGCTGGGTCCAATGGCCCAACTCAGGAACCGCTGTGGGTGGTCACCAGCCTCCAAATGCTGTTGAAAGAAGAGACACAGGTGAAATCTCATGGCAGCAGTCGGTTCTCTATAATCTCCCCAAGCAAAGTGAGGTCCCCAGAGCAGCAGCACAGGCACGGCCTGGGAGCTTGTCGCAAACACCAAACCTCAGACCCAACCCAGACCTGTGAACACAGAATCTGCCTTGTCCCAAGCTCCCTGGGTGATACACACGTGCAGCGACATTTGAGATGAACTGCTTTATGACATATCATTTTCCTGTCTCCAAGGGTGACCTGGAGACAAATGGTTTTGTTGATTTCCATACTCTTGATTCTGTAGATTCACACTTGTCCATAGCGGCATTCCACAGAGCCCCATAGCAGGGATTATGCAAAAGAAGAGTGCCTTTGGGAAACGACAGTTTAAATCGAATTAAAATTATTTGTTTATTGCAGGTTTTGCAGCATCTTCCTAATACTAATAGGACTTCTGATGTCCATGAAGGGAGGTACAGCCTGAGGTGTCTCCACACTCACTTGACAAGGGAACCCCCCCTTGGTACACGTGGGCCATCTCAGGCTCCCAGCCACCAGCCGAGCACCGCTTTAGAAACAGCTGCTACAGACAGTGACGAATTTCATCAGACAAACGCCATTCTCTGGTCGCAGCCGATGGGGCAGTTTCCTTGACAATAAAGATACATCCAGTAAAAAATACTAAGGGCTTTCTTTAAGAGTCCATCAAAATGACTTCTCTGTCCCATCACCTTCCTCACTAAGACCGTCATATCCAGGCACTCGGGAATGGAAAAGGATTGGGAGGTGTGAGGTGGGCGACACCACTCTCTTTCTCCTAATAATTCTCATTAGAGGTGATAGCATTCAACCATTTCTCTTCCAATTCTTGTCAAAGTAAACAGAATGACCTATGGGCTAAGAAGTGCTGAAGATTGTGTGGGGAGCTCTATGTGCTTAGTCCATCAAATCTTCAGGAGAGCCTAGAGGTGGGCACATCCACAGGCCCATTTTACAGATGAAAACAACGAGCCTGCCCTCCAAGGTGGTACAGCTTATGCAAGCTGAGCCAGCTAAGCGAGAGGTGGAACTGGATTCAAACACAGGCAGAGTGCTTGCTTCGGCCTATACTATACATATACTAAAATTGGAACGATACAGAGATTAGCATGGCCCCTGCACAAGGATGACACGCAAATTCGTGAAGCGTTCCATATTTTTTAATAAAGATATTTGTATCAAACACAGGTAGACGGGCAGCACCTATGGCTCAGTGAGTAGGCACTGGCCCCACATACCGAGGGTGGCGGGTTCGAACCCAGGCCCGGCCAAACTGCGACAAAAAAAATAGCCAGGCAATGTAGCAGGCACCTGTACTCCCAGCTACTTGGGAGGTTGGGAGGCTGAGGCAAGAGAATCACCCAAGCCCAAGAGCTGGAGGGCAACAAAGTGAGATTCGGTCTGTAAAAAAAAAAAAAAGCAACCACGTGAGACTCTGTCTCTAAAAAAAAAAAAAGGCAGACTGATCAGGCCCTGCTCTGCCCTGTGCAAGGCATTGAGAGGACCCAGTGATAATGAAATCATATTAACACACACAAGCACCCACACACTCAAATATATGGCGCTAGTTCCCATACACTCTGACACAAAATTAAATTCAAGTTTGCATATGTTCATGAGTCTACATATACATATATGTGTACACACGTGTGTGTGTGTGTATATATGTATATGCACACACATGGCAATATATAGTGAAATTTATTTTACCTGCAAAACTTGGAAATAATAGAAATGGGGACAGCTCCATATGATTTCCAACAAAGAGCTCATTTCAGCCCCATAACACCCCTGAGAATAAAACAATAGGGATGCTTAGCCCCACGTTGTGGGAGAGAAAACTGGGCGCAGAGGGAAGAAGTGATTTGCCTAACACTCACCAAAGGTGGGCCTGCATGGATTTGTTGTGGGTCCTATGGTATGTAGGGGCCTGCGTCCTCACTTGGACCATCAGCACAGATAGCTGGCCCACCTCGGGACATTTTCTGCCACTATGTTCTAAGAGAATCTAAAGCCCACCCAAGGCATGGGGAACTTTAGATTTTTTTTTTTTTTTTTTTTTTGCAGTTTTTGGCCCGAGGCTGGGTTTGAACTCATCACCTCCAGCATATGGAGCCAGTGCCCTACTCCTTTGAGCCACAGGCACTGCCCGGAACTTTAGAATTTTATCCCTGGAAAAACCCCGAAGAGTTGGCCCTGAGAGATCATGGAGTGAAGGCTATGGTTCTGAGTGTCTGAGCCTCAGCTGTCGTACACACAGACACACACATGCACACACGGAGATTAGGGCTACTGGGATTCTGTGCACAAACCACCTCCCTCACCCCTTGCAGGTGGAGTTCAGCCCTAGCCAATTAGTACTACTAAAATAAGGGTCTGGCCCATGGCCAAGGGCTGAGAGGAGCCCAGAATGGTCATCTTGGAGGAAGATAGGAGGAGGCTAAGAGAGCACGAAGTAGGGACCTGGGAAAGTCCTGGCACTGCCAGGTAAGGAGGCTGCTGGGACGGATGGTGCCCAGGTAAGCAGCAAGCCGGGACAGGGGTGCCCAAGCCTCCCGGCTGCTGCACGTGCTTGGCGTGACTGCTATCTTTCCCTCTCCAGCCTCGCGGTGCCCATCTGTAAAGCGAATCCGTGAAATTATTCAGTGGTGCTCCTCTATGAGAATGCCCGGCGTATGGGCAGAAGAGCCTCTGTGGGCCGGACGCCATCAGCCCAGGAGTTCAGGGAAGGGAGAACCCCGTTTGTGGACCCCCCCCCACTCTCCTGCAGGAGCGCTCAGGTATCAGGCTGATGGAAAAGTGATGCTTCATCTCAGAGAGCTGCTCAACGCCGTCACCGCTGTGTGACCTTGACTGAGTTCCTGCACCTCTCTGGGCTCGGGAGTACCATTTGGGTCCTGAAAACACAGGACTAAGCAGCTCTATATTCTCCAGTGGCAAAGTGACATACAAAGGTTTTTAAACCCAAACGGACCTAAGTTCACATCCCTGACTTCATCACTTTCCAGTTATTCCTGGGGATTTGCTTGATCTCTCAGTTCCTCAGTTTCCTCTCCTGCAAAATGGGAATTGTGATGCCGGCCACATTGGAAGCAAAGAAGGAGCACGTTAGATCGTGGGAAGGAACTGGTATATAACAGGGCTGTACAAAACGAGGCAAGAATCTTCCATCTTTGGTCGGGGTCCCTACAAAACAAATATAATGCAAGCCCCAGCTGAGGACTCAGCATGGTATTTGTAGGTGCCCGAGTTTAAAAACACAAATGCCTGAAACAACTGTGGCAGAGCCCTTCCCAGCAGAGGACCAGGCAGATTGCTGCGATCTTCAAGTAATATTGTTCAATAGAAAAAAACAAGGTGCAAAGCAATACATAAAAAATGTTTCTTCTGGGAAGGAGTGAGAGAGACCCAAATGCAGATGTGACTTACATTTGCCAACAGAAGCCCTGGATGAATAAATACAAAGTCTGAGGGGAAAGTCTACTTGCTGGGCAGGGGGCATGGGCTGGAAGTGAGTGTACCTTTTCATCTAGTAATTGCTTTTGAGTCATATTCAAAAATATTCAAAAATAAAATGAAACAGAACAAAGCTCAAGCTGCCTGGTAGCAGGCAGCCAGTTTGGAGAACTGGTGTGAGCCAGTCAGCTTCCCTAATCCAGATGGACAGGCAGACAGACAGATAAACAGCTTAGAGGCCAAAGTCCCAGAGGGGCTGAGGAATTGGCCCGACAGGCGGCCAGCATCAGCCCCTCCCCACTCCTGCTCCCCCCACCCCAGCCCAGAAGGCAGCCCACTCCCCCAGACCCCTGCTGGCAGGGAGCCTCCACTCCCAGGTTCTTCCCGGAATGAGTGCTTTTTCTAAGCTCATTGCAAAACATCCTGGCTTCAACTGCAACTGGGAACCCAGAAGCAACCCCTGGAGAGAGGTAACCCGAGTCCTGAGGACAGTCTGGCCCCGTGCAAAGCCTAGAGCAGGAGAGGGCAGAACAGGTCAGGCTGCTGTTCCCAGCTCAGCCTGGGCCCCCACGGCATAGACATCTGCTGACGGGGGGCCACATCTGGGCTGGGCCAGCCACCCAGGTGTGGGCAACATTGGGTGTCTGGGAGCCTCCCGACACCTCACGCCATACTCAGCCCTCGGCACTCCCTTACCCGAGAGCCCTCTCTGGACAGCCTTGGGGGGTATGGAGGGTTTGCTGACTGAGAAAGGAGCACCAATGGTAATGTCTCCTCAGGCCCCAGACCATGTCCCCGAGAGCAGGGAAGTAGCAGAGCACTGGGCTGGTGTCAGAGGCCTGACTCTGCACCACAGTGGGTCATTTAGCCCACAGTGGGTCCTTCTCCTCTCTGGATCACTGTCCCTCTATGTGTATTAGAAAGGGATTTATTAGCATAGAACTCTACTGTCAAATGCCATCTTATTTAGAAGCTGGCCTGTAACAAACACCAGTGCTGACTGTCCTCGGGGGCAGAGGGAGAGCTCTGAAGGCTCAGCCTATATCCACTCCCAGCGCCTGGGTGCGTCCTCAGGCCCTTGGCTTTCTTTGAAATCCCTAGTTCTGTTTCTTTTCCAATGCCAGCAGGAAACAAGGTCCCTGACTCCTGCTCTGTCTCTCTGTCCTCTCTCCTCGGACCTCATGCTCCAGGGCACACATTCCTTGCTTTGTCAATGACTTTCACTTCTTGGTCATGCTGAGCTCCATACCTGCCTGCTCATCGTCCTCTGAACACTTCCCTAGAAGGCTGCAAGCGTCTCACACATGTCATGCTCGAGGGGAAAAGCACCCCTCTTCTTATAAACCAACTCCTATTCTTGGGTTCCCATCTCAGGACGAGTGACCCCAGCCACTGTCATGTCCAAACCAGAAATTCTGGTCACCCCCTCCATCGTAACTGCACCCATTCGAATCAGTCCTGTCATCAAATGCTTCTAAATTACCCCTTTCTCTTTATCTACCTCTGTTGTCCTGGTCCAAGTTCACTACCATCATCACCACCATCGCCATCATCTTCATACCAACTCTAGCACCAGCGCCATTGTAAACATCATTATCATTACCATCACCCTCCCTGTTATCACATCGTCATATCCTCACTGCCATCCCACTATTGTTATAACCACAATCCCCGCCATCCCGGTCAGCACCACCATTACAATCACCACCATTACAATCACCACCATCATCGGACCACTCGTAGCCAGCATGATCACTACCTTCATCATCACGATCCTCGCCCCCTCTCAGGTCTCCCATCCTTATGTACTGACCACCCCTCTATCTGCTGTAGGTGTTGTTCCTGAATCACAGATATGATTATGATCATTGTGGTTTGTAACTTCCCACTGCCCTCAGCACAAAGTTCAAATACCTTATCATCTGGCTATTCACAACCAGACTCCAACCTAGTTTTCTAGTCCCATCTCCCACCAAGCCCCACCCTGCTTCCAGCAACCCAAGGCTCAGCCCCACCAACACTTTCATGAACACACACTGTCTTTTTACCTGACTCAGTAATGTTCTTCTCTCACCCTGAAGACTCCCACCCTTTCTCTGACTCTTGAATCCTACCAATCCCTCAAGGCCCAGATCCATGTCCTGCCTCTAGGAAAGGGTCAGTCTCCCCGCCAGAGCTCCCGAGCCTTTGCCCTGATCCCCACCGAAGTACCCAGGCATGCCAGCAGCTCCTGGCAAGCCTTTAATTGCAGTAGTCCCCCCCACAATTAAACAGTAAGCCCCAGACTATAATTGTTGTCATTGATACCAACCTTGCCACTGTTCTACCCCAGGGCTGGGCTGGCACAGGGAAGGAGCCTAAAGAGAGTTTACTAAATAGGAAATGGATAATAAAGCTGGCAGAACAGAGGAGGGGGAAGGAAGAAGGAATTATTTCCTTACTATAGCAAGAAGAGATTGAGTACCCTTTGTCCAGAGTTCAGCCCGTGTCCAAAGCAGCCATTGTCCTACTGACAGTCTCTAGCAGCGGTTCCAAACTGTGGGTCACGACCCCTTTGCGGGTCAAACAATCCTTTCCCAGGGGTCACCTAAGACCATCCTGCATATCAGATATTTACATTATGATTTAAACAGTGCAAAATTACAGTTATGAAGTAGCATTTTATGGTTGGGGGTCACCACAACATGAGGAACTGTATTAAAGGGTTGCAGCATTAGGAAGGTTGAGAACCACTGCTCTAGAGGGTGTGAGAGAAGCCATAGAGCCCACTCCGTGGAGAAATGCAGACCTCTCATCTCCCCTTGTTCTGCTCTTACACAACCCCCTTACCTGACCTGCCCAAGCCGCGCTGGGGAGGCCTGCAGGAGACTGCAGAGCGGCAGTAATGCCCAGAAGCCTAAGCCACGGTGTTGGCTCCAATGCCCAAACTCCCCACTTTCCATGTTACGTCCAGATTCCAGGATGGTGGGGAATTTCTCCCTCACAAACGTTTATCACGAACCTGCTCCATGCCAGGCCCTGAAAGGAGCTCAGCAGCATCTGACTTGGGCTCATTCCGCTGGATTTGGGCTGAAGATCACTGTCACTGCTTCCTACTCAGACTTCCTTGGCACCTCATTGCATACATTCACTCCTCAGGAAAGCCACCCCTTTTTCCTGAAACAGACCCCTGGAGCAGGCCATTGCACCCTACCTTCTCCTTCTAGAAGACCACCATTTCTGCCGTGGCTCTAGAAAACATTGCCTTGCATCATGACCTTGGGCAGGAGATATGCCCTCTGGACTCCCTGCTGAAGAAGGACAGGCTTCTTAGGGATCCTTCGTCCCTAAAAACCAAAAGCCAAAAGGGTAGTTCAACTCCTACTCCCATGGGGCCTAGCTCCCTCCAGCTGGAGACTGCCCCATCTGGGGAGCCCCAGGGCCTGGGCAGGGATGAGGGACACATCTCTCCAGCCCTGCCTCCAGGGGTCTGATCAACCCCTGGGCAGGGAGGGGGCTCCAGTGTATCGGAAGAAGGGCCCTGTGACTCTCACCCACCCCATCCTGTGCCATTCTCCAGACCTTTGCACTGAGTGCCCATTACAAGTGCCCGTTGTAAATTGATTGGACACTTCACATAGCAGAGGCCTCCCCTGAACATCTCCTCTCTCCAAAACTCCAGGGCCCATGTAACAGTTGTTCCAGGGCTTGGAGTCTAACTCATTAATATCCCTAGGGAGTTACAAAGGTGCCCAGCCTTTTCTGGGCCGAATATGGAGAAGAGACATCATGTCAAGGGGTTCAGAGACAATGAACAAAGGCCACCAGCACAGAAGACAGGAACTGAAAAGGCAGGTCAATTCAACCTTAAAGTAACCATGGCAAAGCAGGATAGGCTGTGACTGCCCTTGTCCAAAGAGGCAGCACATGAAATCAGACTGTCTGTGCCTCTGAGCTCAGGGTCAGCCTCACAGGCCCTGACAGCACCAACTTTACAGAGGGGAAACTGAGGCTAGGAGGAGCACTTTGTAAGGCTCTGGCAGGTGTGAGGCAGGGATAGGTCAAACCCAGACTGACAGCTCCCAGGCCACCTCTCACCACAAAGATCTGTGTTCTTCACTGGGCCCCTTGGTGGGCAGGACTGGGTCATGTCCCACTCGCCACAGCTGGCTGAGGGACACGCAGGACTTCCTCCTGGGAGGTAGCCTTGGGACACCATGCTCCTTGCTCTGGGAGTGCCCACAGGAGGGGTGCAAGGCCAGAGGCTGCAGCCAGCCCTGCTCCACCTTAGATGACTCTCAGTGCAGGCCCCTTTCCTACACCCCCATGTCACACATCCCCCGTTTGCCCTGCCCAGCCCTCCCTCGCTCGCCTACCCCCTGCCAGTGGCCCTCTGCCCACCTCTCTTGGCCTCCTGACCTGCCCATTCTCCTGCCCCTCTTCCTCCCCCAGATGTCCTGGGGCTTCCTCGCTCTCTGCTTCCCTCTCCTTGCCACCCTCTCTCCCTTCTCTACTGCCTGTCTCAGTGTCTCTGTCCTTGTCTCTGTCTCTCTTTCCAAATCTCTTCTCCTTCTCTCTCCCCCTCCCTTATTCCCTTTTTCTTCCCATGATCTACCTTTGCCTCTATCTCTCTCTCTGTCTGGTGGGTGTCAACGTCCCTCCCTCACTGTGCATGTTGCTCAGGACTTTGTCTTTGTCTCTGCCTCTCTCTGACTCATATTCCTACCCACCTCCCTCCCGGTCTCATGTGTGGGGTCTGTGTGTACAGTTCTCTCTCCATCTTTCCTGTTTTTCTCTCTCCTGCCTTCCTTTCCTGCTCTCCCAGCCCCGGCCCACACCCTGGCCAGCCCTCTGGGAAGGGAGGGGCCTGGGCATGCAGCCTGGGGAGAGGCCAGCCCACCCCCCCCCAGCGCCCCACTTTGCCTGTGTGTGTGCGTTCACATGCAAGTGTTTGTTTACCTCTCACATGGTCTTGCCTGCACAGTTGAGAGCTCACTTTCATATTTGTTATCTCATTTGCACTTGGCAATGACTTTGCAAAGAAAGCAGAAGGGGTAGAAACAGGAGGAGTTATTATTCTTTCTGCACACAGGGAAGGCAGAGGCTCAGAGAGCTCAAGAGACTAAGGTCACACAGCTGTCAGAGCCATCTTCCTAACAGGAGCATCAGTACATACTGATTAGGGAGTCTGTGCGGGGTGTATCCCAGCCTCACACAGTGCCCAGCACTGTTCAACCCCCTCGTCATGTGGCTGCAATGAGCTGCCTGAACCCTGAATTTCTGTGGGGTTGTTCTCAGACAGATTCTCCCAGATCAGCCAACCTGATTGCAGAGGGCTAGCACCACAGTCTCTAGATGAGCTAACACCCACTGGAACTGAGTCTCAGGGAACCCGGCCCGGCCCTGCAGCATGGCATGGGATTATCAGCTGCTCAGCTGTACTGATGGGTACTCACTACCCCTGTGCACAGGGCAGCCATGCAGCAGAATGCCACGGAGATCCTTTGTCCTGGGTCTGGAATGCAGCCAGCAGCAGAGCAGCCAGTGAGGGCCCCGCACTCCAGGGAGGCGATGTTCCCAGAATGGAGCCTGTGCCTGCCAGGTGGCTCCTTGGGGGTCCCACAGCCCCCTCCAGCACCTCGCATCCTACCTGAACTCAGAATATTTTCTTGACATCCACTCTGACCCACTGTGCCTCTGGAATACCCCTAGGAGAACAAAGAACACCTCTAACACCCCAGCCAACAAATGGGGTCATAGATGATGCCCCCAAATCCCTCACCCCTAGTCCAGGGTCTGGACCACATCCCAGGAAGGCACCTCCACCAGACATTCCTTCCTGATCATTTTGACATCAGTGAGCAGACTCTCTTTGACGTCCTCCTAGAATCATCTCGCAGAAGAGAATCTGCTGACCAGGATGATGAGGCTATCCTACCCAATGTGACAGTTGAAGCCCTCTTTGCAAATTTAGTATTATGTGGTATTTTTATTTACCAAAAAATAAAATACAATAGAATAAAATGCCCAGGTGTGATGGAGAACTCTGAGGACATTGATGTAACAGTAACAACAAAATATGAAAAAGGCAAAAAAAAGAAGAGGGTGTGCAACTACTCTGCCTTCAACCTTCCGGAAGGCTACTATGGAAGAAGTTTTGTATTCATTTTTACAGCCTTAAGATTCATATGTAGGGTGGCACCTGTGGCTCAGTGAGTAGGGTGCCGGCCCTATATCCCGAGGGTGGAGGGTTCGAACCGGGCCCCAATCAACAAAAAACTAGCCAGATGTTGTGGTGAGCGCCTATAGTCCCAGCTGCTCAGGAGGCTGAGGCAAGAGAATCGCCTAACCTCAAGAGCTGGAGATTGCTGTGAGCTGTGACGCAACAGCACTCTAGCAAAGGCAACAAAGTGAGGCTCTGGTCTCTAAAAAAAAAAAGATTCATATGTAGACAGATTTAAACAGAAGTAAGTTAATTCTTCCTTGCTAAGTAACAAGTAGTGAGCTGGCCATCACTGGAGGTATGCAAGAGAAGGCTGTGCAAACCTTGGCTGGAATGTGGCAGAGAGGTGTTGTTCTTGAGTCTTCCATCTTCCTGTCTGCTGCTACCACATTTGCTCAATGACGAAGTTTAAGTGACTCAAATCTGCCCGCCTCCCTCCATCCACACAGCCACCACTCTGGGCCAAGCCACTCTTGCCGCCTGCCCGGATGACAACAGCAGCTCTACGATGTTCCTCGGCATCCAGTCTGGCCTCGTCTCCCGCCTTGCTTCCCACACACAGCCGGCCTGAGATTTCTGAAGCAGGAATAAGCTCATCCTGTTCACCTACCACAATCCCTCAGAGAAGAGTCTCAACTCCACTGTGTGGCTACAGGGCCCTTCTTCCCCTGCCCTGATGCCCCCTGCAGGGCACCTTCGCCACCACACCCACACGCCACACCAGGCTGGGCCACATCCCACTGCTGCTCCCCCCTCATCCCTTTTTTCTTCTTCCTCCTTCTCCTCCCACCGTCCTGATTCTCTAGCTTTGCAGACACGCCCACTTCCCTGGGACACTCTCTATTTCCAGCTATCCTTGCCTGGTGACCCCTGTTTGTCCATCCCATCCAAGTGCCCCCTCTCTCCCAGAGAGCCCTACCAGCTCCCCACACGCACCAGCCTGACACATCACTCTGTCACCCATGGCTGGGGTCGGTCCCCCAAGGATAAGAAGTGGAGGCTGGGAACTGTGCCAGCTCTGCAATAGCAACTCCCCTGTGCTGGCCGTGCTGGGAAAGAGAGGCCCAAGCAGGAAGGGCTCCAGGCTGGAGTAAAAGCCACCTGAGGTTCTACCTAATCTGTTTCCCCAGGGCTCGGTCCCTCACCAGAGGGAGAGAGTGTCAGACAAGGCTAGTGGCCCCCAAAATAAGTTTCTGCACTGCTCCCTGGGCCACTGGCACCCCACCATGCGCTAGGCTGGGAGGAGTGAGCCCACAGGCGTTGGCCTTGCTACCTGGGCTTCTCATGTTGGCTCAAATCGCAGCCCTCCATGCACGCCCCACACTGCCCCCGAGCATGAGGCCACCCTCGTGCACAAATGGCCACACTGGGCCCAGGATCTGGCTAACATTATCTCCGAATGTTCAGGGCCTCACACATATCTCCAGCAAGCTCCCCTTGCTCTCCTGTACCCATCGGAGGCAGCCCTGCTGGGCTGAAAGGACGGGAACTATGGGCCAGGCAGGATCCCCTGGGCACAGCTCCCACCCAGAGCAGGAAGAAAAGCCAAATTAACCAGAGTCCACCCCGCACCCAGACACAGGCCACCCCATTCATCACCACCACCACTGATCAACCCTTGCAACACACCAGAGCAAGTGCTATGCATTTTATACACAAACTTATTTAATTCACATAACAGTCCGGTAGAGTTGGAACTAGTGTTATATTTGTCTGACAGATGAGAAAACTGAAGCACAGAGAGATTTAGAAACTGGCCCAGAGTCTCACAGCTAGATGTTTAGGGCAAGAATTCAAACCCAGGCAAGTGCGCTGGACTCAGACCATGCTGCTCTCCAAATATTCATGCCTCAAGCACTTTAGCCAGACTTCACAGCTACATGCAACGCCCAGCCCTTCACACTGGGGCAGGGAGTTGCATTTGTGTCATAGCAGGGAACAGCTAGCTCTGCTGCCCACTGTGGGATCCTCTCCTTCTGAGTGCTGAGAACCGTAAAAGAAATATTTCCAACATGGTGATTGAAAAGAAGCCAACATACAGTCCAGTGGAGACTGGTAAGAGCCACTCTGGGACCCCCTCCGTCAGGAGGGTGGCAATGAACGAAAGGATTTGGAGGACGTCGTGAGCGTGACAAGGGAATAAGGTAGGGGATCTGGTCCTGGCCCAACTTCCATTTCATTCCGGTCATAGTCCTGGGCTGGTCACTTCACCAACACGGAGCTTCAGTTTCTTTCCTCATGAAATGGGATGAAAAACAACCTCTCGGAGGAAAAAAGAGAAAAATTCAGAAAGAAGAAGAAAATAATTCTTTTTATAAAGAGAGAGAAAAAGTATAAAAGAACCTCGGCCCAGGGCCTGCCACGTGGTCCAGGCTTTAGTACCAGGGCTGAGGTCTGTATGCAAAGCCGGCCAATGCGCCCAGGAGCTCTGCAGCTTAAGAGCAGACAAGGGGAGCTGACAAGCCATCCCCAAGGGAAGGACGGCTCAGGCCCCACAGCAAATGTGTAAGCCTTGCAAGGGGAGGGGACACGGCCTCGAGGGACAAAGGCCAGCGTGACTGCGAGCCCACAGGTTCCCTCTTGGCTTTAAGCCACCTTCGAAGAGACTTACGAGTGAGCCCATTCAGCTGGGCGGTTTTATCTGGTGACAGCTGAGGGAAGGGGCTCGGGCTCCATTATCCTCCACCCCACTCTTGAGTCACAAAGAAAATACAGTTTATCTGGATTGTAAATCAGGAGCTGGTGAGGGGAAGGGGAAAAGCCTGAATCACAATTCCCCAGGAACATAGTACAAAGCCTGCAGAGAGAAAGTCATTTTCTGTAGCCATGGACAGCCAGCATATGGAAGGAAGAGGCGTTCAAAGCTGAAAAATGACTATTGCAAGGTGATCCCCCAACTAGAGCAGATGGGGCCACAGAGAAAAAAGGACCTTGCCAGGATCCTTCGGGGACATGGTATCAGAACTAGGTAGAAGTCTGGGCCGCCAGGTCCAATGCTGTTTCCTCTCACCTGTGTCAGTTGGGAATAAATTCGGGGCTGGGTACCCTACAGCGAAGCTCAAGAAGCATCTGAGAAGAGGCAGCAGGCAGGCCCCTGAGCCCCCAAGAAATCAAAGGCATTGTCACCCTCAGATTTGCAGGGGATTATGACTCTGTGGTTAGTGGCAGGGAAATAAAGTAGGCCTCAGCTCTGCCTGGTTCAAACCCTGCTTCCACCCTGCCGCAAATAGGGGTGATCCAGGAGTTTAAAATGTCCCAGCCTCTGTTTCCACTTCTGGCCAAGGGGGAGGAGGTTTTTTTGCCCCTGAAAGTTGCTGGAAAGATTCACTGGGATAACCTGCACCAAAGAACAGCCCGTGGCCAGCACCCAGCAGGCCCTCAGCCCATGCTCGGGAAGTACAACAGATCCTGAGTCAATGCTTTCAAAATGCCCGTGGAGACTAGAAAATTCTATTGGGTTCTCTGGCAGGATGGGGTATGTGGTCCTGGCATCTGCTGAGGCCTGACTGGGACCTTTCTCCTGAGGGCCCACGTGTACCAGGGATGTGACTCCCCCAAGAAGAAAGGACAGGGCAATGGTGGGCACTGAACTGGAGGCAGGACACAGTCGCCCATCTCGGCCTCACCACTTGTCCATCGTGCCCGCCTGGGCCAGATGCTTCCCTCTCTAGGATCATAGTTCCCCACCTGCAAAGTCACATCTTTGTCCTCCACGCTCTTAAAGTGCCATTGCTGCAGGAACATCAGGGTAGGATTAGAAAACATCACTGCCCTTTTCTGAGCCTCAGTCTCCTGCTCTGTGAAAGGGGGGAAGCATCTCCTCCCCTCATGCAATCCCAGTCCCAGCATGCTGTTGATTCACTAGACATCCATGGTACTGGCAGTACGTGTCCTGCTAGGGGCCCTCTTCCCTCTAAAACTGTTCTGAAACCTTTCCTCAAAGATGCAAGCAGAGCGATGGGAGTCACACAAGATTCAGAAATTCAGAAATTTCATGGTGCGGCACAGCCAGGGCTGTGAGGACAGAGATGACACAGGATAGAGACACGAAGAGAGAAAAGATACTGTGAATCCTGAGAGCCCGCCTCAGACCCCCCTGCTGCCTAGACCTCCTGAATGCTAAACCTCTCCTCCTGCTCCCAAAGGGCATCCATTTCCACCTGTGCCACAGACATCTCCAACCCGGCTCCTCCTCCTACCGTCCAATTTCCAGCTGCCTATCTCTCCGTTCTCCACGTTAGGGGTAACTCTACCATCCTCACGTCCAGAAATGAGGCTCCCAGCTCCTGCCCTCTTTCATACCCTCTGACTTAACCAGTCTTTAATTGGGCTCCACTCTGTCCCCTAAATTCTCTATATCCCTCCTTCTGCACACCTGTCTAAACATTCAGACCTCATCAAATATTTGTCCCCTCCCCTAGACTAGGAACTCCTTGAGAGATGGTTCTCTCTGTGCCACATTGCCAAAGCCCAGAACATTGGTACCCTGTAGGTGTTTAGTAAGTGCTCCTTGAACAGATTCAATTAGGAAGCCTTCACAATGGAGGGGACAGCTGAGGGAAGTCCCTAAGCCTGGGTAGAAGGTGCTCAGGTGAACCCAGAGAAAAAGAAATGTCAAAATGACACCCCTGCACCAAGCCTGGTGGGGCAGGGCCACAGGCATTAAGAATGAGAAAGTGGTGAGACCAGGACAGGGCTCACTGGAGAGGCAAGGGCCACATTCCAAGGGCCTTCAATGCCACACGAAGGAACATGGTTGAGGGGGGCTGACTTTATTTACTTTTCCTTTAGTTGTATCTCTGAGGCAAAGAACACTCTGACAGCACTTGAGGAAGACAAATTATAAGACCAACCCAACACTTGGCTCTGAAAACCTTGCCCTGGCCTCTCATGAGATCAGATTTCCCTGCTTTGGGCCAAACTCTTTAAAGCACTTTGGCATCTGGTAAAAGATTGTCAGGGCCAAAGGGCTGGCGGGGGCAGGTTGGACTGTGCTCAGGGTCACACTGGTGCTCTGCTTTGTCCCTGCTCTGTACCCCATCCTGGTGGCTCCTTTAGAGCATGAACATGAGACGAGGTGATCAAACTGGGTCCAAGGGCTGGATTGGACCAGAAGGCCACCTGTTGCAGAACTCTCCTGCTGCAGCTGTGGGCTGGTGGCCCAGGGCAGTGGGAGGCTCTGTTCTTGAGGACCTTTGCATTGTGCCCCTGCTGGAGCAGAACTCACCTCAAGGGCTGTGACCTCCACCTCCGGGATGTCACAGCAGCCCTGCCCATCCTGCTTCCTGGAGCATGGGCGTCCTTCTGGATGCAAAGTAACCAGAGGATCCTCCATTTAGCCACTAGAAATGAAAGCACGTGGAAAATGTGACAGGACTTCCAGGCCGCTCCAATAACCTCAACATCACTTCTCCGCTCCTTCCTCCTTGGCCAAGCCAGCTGGACTTGCCCAGCACACATGAGGAGCAAGAGCCGCCCCTGAGGCCTTGGGCCCACAGCAGCTGCAGTCTTTTATTTGGAGATGATTAACTTGAGTTACTCAAGAACCCACACTCACTTTTACTCCTCCTTGAAGACACAGAAGGGACACCATCTATCCAAGGAATTCCCTCTGCACTGCCCCCGGCGCTGGGATGCCCCTGTGGGCTCTCCCCACCACCACCCCACACCCTGTCGTCAAGCATGAGTGCTCCGCTTGGAGAGAGCTGAGCAGCGCCCCCTACTTGTCTGTGTTCCCTGAGGAAACAAGTGAGGGCCAACCAGGGGCGCTGCTCAGCTCTCTCGCTTTCATCCCTGGTGGCTAAATGGAGGATCCACTGGCTACTTTGCATCCAGAAGGACGCCTGTGCTCCAGGAAGCAGGCTGGGCAAGGCTGCTGTGGCTGGTTTCCTCAGCCACCCTGTGCCTGAGACACAGCAGGTGCTCAGCACTGCTCACTAAGCCTGACAGAGGCCGGGGAAGAAGGAGCCAAGTTGGGGCGGGGAGGTTGTGTCAGCCATGACTTGGCTGGAGCAGAGGATTCATGGAAATGATCTGTAAATGATTGAGGGTCCAGGCCAGTGGTCCTCAAACTTACCTGAGCATTGAGACACCAGGAGGATCACCCAAGTGCGAAGAGCTGAACCCTCCCAGGGCTCCTGATTGCTCAGGTCTGTCTGTGCCAGGGTAGGGATTAGCCTCTCTAACGCTGCCAGTCTGGGGACTATGCTTTGAGAACCCTTCTGGGCTGAATAATGGTGAAGCCAAGAGTACAGAGAAGGGTGGAGAAACGAAAAAGAAACAGAGGGCTGGAACCAGGTCATGCAAGGCATTAAATAGTGGCTCAGAGGAGTCCCATGAGGAAGGGCAGTGTCTAAACAGTGGGAGATAGAGACACCGAAAGCCCCTACTTTGAGCTTCTGCCCTGCCCTGGCCCTGACTCTCTTTGGGACATCAGCCAGCTCCCCCCATGGGACCGTGGTCCCCCCTGTGTGAAAGGCACACAATCCCAGTGCCCAACCCATCTCCTCAAGAGGCAGGTGTGCCTTGCAGGGAGAACGGCCATGAGAGGGTTTTGCAGACTGGAAGGCCCTCAGCAGATGTGTGAGAGTGATTATTATAATCTCCCTTCCCCCAGATGGCATGATCCGGGTTGCCCCCTCCTCCGCCTGCCAGGCTTCTCTCAGCAGTCCCTGGGGACATGAAGGGCCTAGCCGGCCCTGACTGCCTCCTTGGGGCCCCAGCCCGGCCTCAGCATGGGCCCAGCCTCTAGCTTATAGGGCCTTTCTTCAGGTGCAAGGACCCAAGTAGCTGTCAGCGGGCAGCTCCTCGGTGGGGCACCTCAGGCAGGCGGGAGGCGGTGGCGGGGGTGGCGCAAGGCAGCCAGGGAACAAAGGCCGGCTGGGAGCTGGCAGGGCGCCATCAGGGTTCAATGCACAATGGCCTGGGGGGCTGGCGGCTTCGCTCCTGGCCAGCATTTGCATAATGTCTGGGGCAGGAACAGGTGCCCGGTCAATAGGCGATTGTGAGACTGTTCTGTCAAAAGAGAAGGGGCCTGTATTGAAGGCCAGGCTTGCCTATTGCAATGCAAATAGCATTCAAAGCAGACCAGCCCAGCCTGGGCTCCCGGGAGCTCCAGCTTCATGAAAGCCACTGAGCCAGGCCGGCTGCTGCCGCTGCTGGTGCCCGCTTTGTCTGAGGCCAAAGGGTGGCATCAGCAGCGGGGGCTGGGAGCCTGCAGCAGGGAGTGAGCAGACTGGGCATCCCATCCAGGAGGGCTTCCTGGAAGAGGAGCAGATGTAGTTGGGGTTGGGCTAAATATCAAAATGAAGTTCTGCAGCTTCTCTGAGCCCCAGTGTACAAGTGGCCCCCCTGCCGGGTGCAGTGGAGGGGGGGTGAGATCTGCAAGGGCCCGCCACCTCAGGCCACCTCTCTCTTCTCCCTGCAGATTCTGGGTCCTCTCTGGCATAGCACATGGTGCATGCTCACCAAGACTAGCACTGCTCTAGGTGCTTTTCGTGGATTAATGCATTCAATCCTTGCAGCACCCCATGAAGCAGGGAATATTATTATTCTCATAACAGACAAGGAAGCTGAGGCACGGTGGCTAAAGGTTGCACAGCTAACACAAGGCAAAGCTGGGGAAAGAGCCCAGGCTGGCTGCTCCAGAAGACACACTTAGCCACTTTGGACACACTGTGCTCGGGCTGCTTATGTTGCTCCCCTGACTGCCGCGCGAAAGAGCCCTAGTCCAGAGGGGAACAGACGCTCCCAGTCTCTTGGCCCCCTGCCCCGGCTGGCTCACACCATCGACCCAGGAATGAACACATGGATGATAACAGTGGATAACAACACTGAGATTGTGTTTTTTTTCCAATAACAAAGACTAGAAATATTCCAGATTGTGGGAACTTGTGCTTGGCAGGTTGTTTCCTGGAAAAGTGGGGGGTCTCAGAAGCTGGGTTCAGGTTCTTGGTTTATCACATACAAACCAGATGACCTTGGACAGCTGACTTCAGTAGGTCTAATTTTGCTCATCTGTAAAATGGGGAAGTATAATAATTCACATTCCAAAAGATGTGAGGAGTCTGTGATAACACCTACATAAAATGGGTCCCCAGTGGTGTCACTTCCTTACCCATATTAGACTCTCTTTGGAAGTCAGAGCCTCAGAAATATTCTATCCCACCCACTTTCATGCTGAGATGAAGAAGCTCAAGCATTTTCATGGGTGTGAATTTATTAAGTCACTTGCTTACATTCCATTCACTTTGCAAGATTCATTTTTTTTTATTTTTTTTAATGTCTTGAAAATTTTCAGGGAACTCCCCAGTGTAATCCATTATCTGCCCCACAGTGCTGGAGATGCTTGAATCAGTTAAAAGGAAACTCCCTGTTGCTCTGTGACAGATTGAGGGACTCTCCAATCTTCCCTGGGAGCTTTCTCCTTCCAGCCACTCTGACAGATTAGCACTGGCTGCCTGGAGGCCGTGTGGAGAAGGGCTTTGATGCAGCATCCGGGCTGGGATCCCCTGGTGATGTCCTCTGGATGGAATGGGGACAGCCTGTCTGTGACACATTTGTCAGCCTTGACCAAGGGGTGGTGAAATCAAACCCAGAAAAGACAAATTATGTCTCCCAAAATCACGTGGGGACTGCAAAAACTAAAAATATTGACCATTTTCTTTTAATCAAAATATTTCCTAAATATTTTCAATGAACTTGTGTTACTTTTAGAATTAAAAAACTAATGAGGTATTTTCAGTTAAAAAGTTGAAGAAAATCAAGATGTCCCTACTATTACCATAAGAAAGAAGAAGCAGGATATAGCTGGAGGGGAGCAATGGTGCTCAAGTTGGCCTTTAATAGCAGGGGTGGCTGCGTCATTGCCTGTGTCATACCATGCATGTGTACAGTGCTTTACAATTGCCAGGCCACATCGCATCCACTTATCCAGTTGGTCCGCCCAGAACACTTTGGAGGCAGGAAAGTAAGAATTATTTACTCCCATTTTGCATGAGAAAAAAAATTGAGGCTCAGAAAGTTGATGTGACTCCTCCACGGTCACAGAGTGAGTTAGTGGTGAACTGAGCTGTGACCCCTGGTGATAGGCTTTGGGAAAAGTTAGGAAGAAGCTCCCAGGAGGCTAGAGGGGGCCTCCGTAAGACCTTCCATTCCTAACCAGGGAGCATCACAGCATTTGGGGAGGCAGCCCACCTCAAGTTAGCCCCACTGTGGCCTGTCCCCCACCACCATCTTGCACTGAGAGTATATGCCTGCCCCAGAGGGAGACGGAGCGTCCTCTCGTTCCGGGCCCTCCCAGCCCCCTCAGCTGACCTCATCAGCTCCCTGCGACACAATGCACCCTTCTTCTCCTCTGTGCACCCCACCCCCAGCTCTTAATTAAACTGGCTGATGGATACCCTTCACAGCAGAGGCCCAAGCAGGGCCTTGTTCCTGAGCTGGCCATTATCCTGCCCTGGCTCCCAGGGTCCAGCCTCCGGCAGTCTCCCATGACACCCCACAACCCAGCGTCTGATAGGTCCCACACCTGAACAGAAACAGTGAAAACGACAAGGAGAATTCAGATGTCACAGCCATTTATGGGTTTTCTATATGAGAAATCAAATCAACGCATACTAATACAAAGAAAAGGAAGCATGCTAGAAAGCATAGTAGAAAGATCGAAAGTTCTAGACAGGAGTATAGACTTAGGACAGGCATGGTGGCTCGCGCCTGTAATCCTAGCACTCTAGGAGGCAGAGACAGGTAGATTACTTGAGCTCAGGAGTATGAGCTCAGCCAGAGGAAGATCAAGACCCCACCTCTTGCCTCGGCACCTGTGGCTCAAGCAGCTAAGGCGCCAGCCACGTACACCTGAGCTGGTGGGTTCGAATCCAGCCCAGGACCGCCAAACAACAATGACGGCTGCAACCAAAAAATGGCCAGGCGTTGTGGCAGGTGCCTGTAGTCCCAGCTACTTGGGAGGCGGAGACAGGAGACTCACTTGAGCTCAGGAATTGGAGGTTGCTGTGAGCTGTGATGCCATGGCACTCAATCCAGGATGACAGCTTGAGGCTCTGTCTCAAA
Organism: Arctocebus calabarensis; assembly: GCA_963573935.1. NCBI lineage: Eukaryota > Metazoa > Chordata > Mammalia > Primates > Lorisidae > Arctocebus > Arctocebus calabarensis. The sequence goes on from CAUYON010090814.1 coordinate 27,296, forward strand.
AAAAAAAAAAAGACCCCATCTCTTAAAACAGCCTGATGTTAGTCCCATCTACTCAGGAGGCTGAGGCAAAAGCATCTCTTGAGCCCAAGAGTTTGATGTTGCTATCAAACTCCACCCCACACTCCACCAATAGCAAAAAAGTAAGATTCTGTCTAATAAAAAAAAAAAGTTTAAGACCTAATTCTACTACAGACATTCCAGGTGGCCGTAGGTAAATTGTCACCTCTTTGGGTCTCAGTTTTCACAGTTAGAAAATGGGAATCATAGAAAAATGCAGGTGAAGAAATGACAGGAAAATGCAAACCAAACGCCAGAACATTTGGAAGGCGTGACATAATCGACCAAAAGTATCTGCCCCAGACCCCAGCAAGGGAAAACCTCCCGCCAGCCCTTCCGTTAACAGCCTGTAAGAAGTCTGCCAGTGACTTCTGCTATGTCCTTAGAAAAGGAAAATGAGTCATAAAGAAGTTCACTGCTTCTGTCCCAATGAATAAGATCAGGGACTTTTGTGGTCTGTGACCCTGGCTTGCTGGGAGAGGCAGCAGGCGGAAGTTTCCCGGGAGCTGGGAGAAGCTGGTGGATAAGACCTTACAGTTGTGTCACCCCACCTAATTGGCCACATACTTAAAGTCAAAGGGTCACAAGACTTGGCCACTGGAATCATGATTCTCACAGACCATGAACAAATGCAGAACTCACAAAGCCATAAAGACCAGGCATCATAGGGTTATACTGAGAGCTATAATTAGGCTCTGGAGACACACAGACCCGAGTTTAAACCCTGATCCAAAGCATCAAGAGCTTAGAACAGTTATTTAACCTTCCTGAGCCTCAGTTTCCCCATATGTAATGGAGTTAATTCCACCTACCTGTAGGAATGAATGAGGAGGAAGTGAGCAAACATCGGGAAAGTCAGTGTAGAGAACCAGGCCCGTCTTGTCCTCCCAGACCCCTCCACATACTCCCTCCAGGGTTCTTCCTAAAATATGACCTGACCACGTCCAGTCCCTGCTTAAAGCATCGATGCCTCCTCATTGCAACAAAATCCAAACTCTCCAACATGATCATAAATCCATCATCATTCATCTATGTTTCTCACGAGCCATATTTTTTACCAAGGCTCCCCCAAACTGTGCTCTGGCTACCCTCACTCCTAGGGTCCCCGGATGGCTTGCCCCATGCCAGGCAGGCCCGTTCTCCCTTCCTCACCTGCACCCCTCCCAGTCCCTGGCCTCAGCAAAGAGAGCCAAGGAAGGCTTGTCTTTTAATTTTCTTGTTTTTAAAATATTTATGATATTTATTTTTATGAACAGATGTACGTCCCCCAAATTCAAAAGGCACAAAGAAGTAGTAAAAAGTGTCCCTTCCTACTCAGGCATCTCAGCCTCCCACATCTTGGCTTCACTCCCCAGAAGCAGCCACTGTTCACAGACCTTTGTCCTTCCCGATAGAAACAGAAGAAAATACATGTGTGTATGTGTATGAATACACGTGTGCATATATATTTGCTTTCTTCACTTTTACAAATACAAATAGTAGCATAATCTACATTCCATTCCATTGTTTGACTTGCCCTTTTCACTTAAAAATGTGTCTTGGAGCTCAATGCCGATTAGTGCATAAAGGTACTTCCCATCACCTTTTTTGTTTAATGACTACATAGCATCCAACTGTACAAATCCATCATAAATTATTTAACCAATGCCCTACTGATATTTAAGCCATTTCCAATTTTCAGTGATACAAAAAATGCTTCACTGAATAATCTTGTACCTCTATGATAATCTTATACAGTGGAGGTGAGATAAATCTCTAAAGAGGCAGATTTGCTGGATGGAGGCTGGGCGCACACGTAGTGCTGAGCTACTGCCAGCTCACCCTCTAGAGGAGCTGGGTCAAATTTGGCTCCATAGTATTTGTACCACCCTCTGGCCATGTGTTCATAACCACCCTCTAGCTCACATGTTCATAAACAGAATGTTGAAGAGCCTGGGTGTGGGGTAAGAATGGCATCCCTTGTGACATACCCATGGGCACTTCTTTCATTGTCAATGATCTATTTCAGAGATGCCTGCATTCCCTCTTTGTGAACTGTTTATTCCTATCCTATGCCCAGATTTCTATTAGGTTGCTTATTTTTTCTTAATGATTTGTAGGCGCTCTTTATTTATCAGGGAAATTAATCTTTTCCTACACTCAAATTGCAAATAATTTCGGTCCTTTGTAGGGAAGCTTTTTGAAGAAAATGGTATTTGGGGGGAATTAGGTATCTCTCCTCAGTGCTAGGTGACCATTAAATGAATTGATGGAGAGGTGATTGCTGGAGTGATTGAATGAATGGGTGAATGACTGACGCTTATCCAGCTCAGTTTGTCAGTTAGCCAAGTAGCTAAAAAAGAAGACCGGCCCTTGGCCTAAACAAATTAACAGAACTGAGACCCCCTTCCCCCGTCCAGGCTTAGTAGCTGCCCACCTGAAGTAAGCCCCCAAGGTGGGCCCAGGGGCCTCCCAGAGCCTCTTTCTCCTGCTCCCCAACCCCAGCTCCCCCTTCTCCGGACAGACCTTTACATCAGCCAAAGCTCCACAGGGCAGGAGAACAGGGCTGCAGCTCCCATTACGGAATTTATCTCTCTTGTCAGCCTGTCAGAAACAGAGAATTTATTGCCTCATTCACTTTGAACAAAACCTGTTTCTGGAGACTTTTATGATGGAGGAGTAAGAATAGGAGTGAAGTAAGGGAGGAAGTGTTGATGGGAGGGATGTGGCCCAGAATATATAATCTAACAGAGAAAAGCATTTCGGCAAGAGGCCAAATGTGGGCCCTGGGCATCTCTGGTTTCTCTGGCAACCTTGCTCCCTGCTGGGCAGAGTCGCTCGCCAACGTGTGCGGGGTAGAGATTGGGCTTCATCTCACAGTACACGAGGCTCAGCCTCTCCCTGACACTCAAGCCCCAGGTGTTCTGGATTGCCCCCGGCCGTGGTCCTGTCACACTGGTGTCATCTCTGCTTAGCTGATAGCCACTATCAGACCCCCTCCACGTGCCAAGAGGAGAACAAGGCTTGGCGCAGCCCCACCTCTTGGGGTCTAGCAGAGAACCAATGCCCAGTTGCACCCAGCTTCGGGCTGCACCGCAGAGCATGTTCGTTCCCGCGAGTCTCCCAGTGCTTCATGGGGTCAGGACAGTGAGTAGCCCCATTTCGCAGAGGAAAGAACTAAAGAGTGACAGAAAAGGCAAGCAACTTGCCGAAGATCACAAGGAAGATTCAACTATAGACAGTATTGTCTCGGCCACTGCACCCCATTGCCCAACAGACACCAAAACTTCGAGGAGGCTCCCAAGGAGAAGCACTGGGCTGTGGGCACCTGTTCCAGGGTAAAAGCCCCAACCCAGGACTCTGCAAGAGGCCTCCCCAGAAGACAATTATGGCAGCGCTGGGAAGAGGTAGAGAGGGGCTTGAGCACAGCAGTACAAAAAGCCAGTCCAGCATAGGAAACAGAGGCAGGCTTGGGAAGACATGGGCAGGTGTGGGCAGGTATACACAGTCTGGGCATGGACAGACACAGGCACATGTGGGCAGCTATAGACAGGCCTAGGCAGAGGTGTGAAGACTGGCTAGTCGTGTACAGCCATAGACAGATATGGTCGGGTGTGGTCGGGTGAGGGCAAGCTAGACACAGACAGACATGGATAGATGTGGGCAGGTGTGGGCAGCTGGGGCCAGTATGAGAAAGCCTCCCCTCCTCTCTCCCTCGGCAATCCCCCCATCCTTGGGTAGAAGACCCTCTCCATTAAGTCCCCAACCTTCCTGATTCTCCCTTCCCTGGCACCTCCCATTCAGCATTTCTTCCTTCCTTCATTCACTCATCAAACCTGCCCTAAGCCATGCTGCAGGCGGGGTACTGCACCAGCACTGGGAATACGCCATTAATAAGGCACAAGAATAAATCACGGCGTCTCCTGAAGAGATGAGCAGTCCTAAGTGCTGTAATAAAGTGGCATGTGAGTGCAGAGGAGGGAGCAATTAAAACTGTTTGGAAGAGGGAGGGCGGCTGGGTCTGAGTCGCTGACACCTCAGCTGGGCCTGAAGGGCCAGACAAAGGCACAACGGAGACTCCAGCAGAGCCTGCTGCCCCAGACAGAGCAGGCTTGAGCCAGGAGCCAGGGCCCTGCCTGAGGGCCAGAGGTGGACAGTTCCACTACAGAGAGCCTTGAGGACCTGGGAAGAACTTGGGGGTACCTCCCCACAACTGGGAGTTTTTGAGGGGGACAAGGGGTGTGATATAGTCAGAAGAGCATGCTTGAACGACCCCTTCTCACCCAGGACTCCCTCAGTCACCCTCTCCCAGTTTTATAGCTCTTCATAGCACTCACACACACGCCATCTGTGGCCCAGTTTGAAGCATATGAAGTGGTCACTTGGGTGGGTCAAAATGATGGAATATTAGCAAGCTCTTATAGTTCAACCTATTGTTTAATTTATTCTCCACGAGGAGGATTTTCACCTGTTTGGCCATTGCTATATCCCAGTGCCTAGAACAGTGCCTGGCATAGAGAGAGGAGTACATACCTGAGAAGAAGGAATGAATGAAGGCAGCCTGGGGAGATGGAATTCCTGTTTGATCTCCCTTCCTAATCACTGAAGCACCTGGAGAACAGAGAACGAATCACCTGGAGAACAGAGATCTTAAACTCAGCTAAAGAAAGCAATAGATGCAACATGTGTCTTCTTACTTTCTGATTGCTTCTGGGCAAGCTTCCCTTTGCAAGCTTTGGGGTTTTTTGTTTTTTTTAAAACCAATAAATAGGAGCAAGGGCAGAGAGGCAACAAATCAAATCTATTTGTTATTAGAACCATATCAGAAATTACGAAAAAAAAGAATGCAAATGCTCCACATAGTTTCAGGCATGCAGTAGGTGCACCATAAATGCTATTTCCTCCTTTCTTATTTATACTTCAGGCCCTAATGTTCCCTGTCCATACATAAAGACCCACAGCATCAAGATCTTCTCTTTAACGTGAAATTTGATGTATTTTCACTTTGACAAAAGATCAAATCCCCCTCTTTGGTGAGGTGGGGGTCACTGCAGTGAGGAGAAGACACCAAGTAAGCAAATTGTGGTCCCCTCACTGCCTCCATGGTGCCAAAGAAGGTCACCGAGCCTCTCTCCTGGATCCCTGACAGCTGTAAGAGGAAGGTGGCCAACCCATCTGCTTTAGGAAAGCACCCTTTGCAAGGTCCCTGTGCCCCCTAGAATCAGACCCTGGGGCATGGAGGGGCAGCATACTCACTTGGAGAAAGGAGAAACAGGGCTATGGTCTCTGCACCCACAGCCTTCCTCATCCGTGCTTGTCTAGTGAGCCACTTAACTTGGAAATAAAGATCAACGATTTTCATTGTGAAACGGGAACTTGGATATAGCCACATCAAAATGTCTCCATTATCAAAACAGCCTCCTCTGTGCCCTCCAACTCCCTTCACAGCCCTCTAGATTGCAGACAGAGTTGTAGCCTAGTAGCCCAGGCAAGAAATATAAGCGACTTCTTAATAATCCTAGAAGATGGGTTGCACTAGTGTTAACCCCATTGCATGAATTAGAAAGTTGAGGCTGAGAGAGAGGAAGAAATCTGCTCATGGTGGAAGACCTTCAAACCCAAATCCTTGGACTCCCAATCCAGGACATTTGGACAACCCCCGCAGGTAACCTGGGGCTGGGACAGCAGTGACATAGGGGGAGAGCTGGTAAGTTAACCTCAGTGGAGAAAAAGAATGCAGAGAGCTGGGGAGAGAGAGAGAGGCAGTCCCAAGATATGTTCAGAAACAAATGTGCCTAGATCACCCCCTGTAACAGGTAAGGTCATTGGTGACAGTGGACAGACCTAGCTGATCAGGTTAGCATGCACTGGTGACCACAGAGGCTGCTGGGGAACCGGAAATCCAGCCCAATCCAATGTGTTAAAGCACCAGCCCATACAGCTGTCCATCCATCAAGGTAATCGTGCTCCTTCTGCCCATCAGACAGATTTATCAGGAGCAGCAGCAGGAGCCCATCAGAGCCCAGTCTCAGCACCCCCCCCCAACAATCCCCACACGGGCAGGCAGGAGACAGAATATATGTAAGGTCATTTGGAGATGGAAAAAAATCATTCACAGCACTCCCGAAATAGCCGATCTCTGCTTTGCAGCAATTGCCACCTTCTTGGCCCTAAATCAAATTCTGCTGTGAGAAGCAAACTCAATCTTCTCTCTCCCAAGTTTTGCTTTTTATGAGATTGGCAGTAAATTGGGGTGTGGATGGAGAAAAGGCACCAAAGGTCGCTGGAATCAGGACAGGTGCATGCAGCCCTGAGGGAATGAGAGGTGTGAAGACAGCACCACAGGTGAACCACGGGGCAGGTGGTGGCAGACGTGTCTGGGTGGCGTACTGGGTAGGTTGACACAAAACCATACAAGCAAACCAAGACACATCCCTGACTTCATGAACCTTTCACTCTAGCTAAAAACACAGTGCTCCACACTGCCTCGTTATATATGAGCATGAGAACCACGACGGACCGACTGTGGAGTGTTGCTGTTGGTAATTGTCATATCCAGGGGTGCATCTAAGCCCTCCAGAGTGTCAGAGGAGATCCCCAGATAAGGAGACACTTAAACTCCCTGCCCTCCCTCCAAAATGATGGTGTTTGTCTGGGCTCCACTTTGGGGGCTCACCCCACAGCAGGATTTCTCCAGGTGGGTACTGCTGACACGTGGGGCTGTCCCGTGTGTGCTGGAATGTTGAGCAGCCTCCAGGGCCTCTACCCACTAGATGACAGCCTCACCCACCAGTCACAACAATCAAAGATGTCTTGAGATGTTATCAAACTTCCCCTGAGGATCAAAGCTGTCCCCATCAAGAACTGCCCTTGCTTGCTGGGGTCCCACACATCTGAGGGTGACCCAGCAGCCCAGCCCCAGGACTCCTCAGCCCCGAGAGTCCCCACTGTGCTCCCTGTTCATCACACAGGGCCATCAGCTGGCCAGAGATTCTTCTCATGGCTCCTCAATCGCAGTGAGCCCCACACCTGCAGGCAGGGCCCTAACCCACACAACCCCTCCCAGCTCCTTCCCTGACCACACAACAGCGTCTTTGGCAATGAATCCCATCTCTGCCATTTTTTGCCTGTGTAACCCAGAGCAAAATGCAAGCATCTCATCTGAAAATGGCAATAGCAATAATGACCACCTCCTGGGACTGTAACAGGAGCAAAATAATACAATGCATACATAGAAAAAGGCATCTATGGGATCATTTGTCTGCCATATCATGAGAATTTAATAGATGCTTATGTAAGTCTTAAACTAATTAAGTAATGCACATAACGAGTCTAAGCATGGCCTTAAGACATAAACAAATGAAACACTGCATTCAGCCTGAGATGTCAGAGTCACTTACTGACATGCAGGTAGTTTAGTAAAAGAATCAATGAATAGACAAATGGCTGAGAGGAGACGGTACCTGATTTCCAGGAAATGACGACATCTGTCAGCAAATGCCTGCCACATGCCCAGCCCACGCTGTCTTCTTTGGTATTCCTCCCTCGTCCACTGCAGGCAAGCTCGTGCATGGCAGGTGTTCAGGGAAGTCGTGTTGGTTAAATACCTACAGAGAATGATAATTCTTCTCCACATCTATCTGAGAGGGAAAAGGAGAAAGGAGAGTGAATCTGTTTAGGGGTTAAATGAAAACAGACGTCAGAAGAACCAGACTGCAGGAAAACATAACCGTCTGGCAAGGGTTAAACCAGCCCAAGCCTCAAGGCACATACTCTCCAAGGGGCAGTTTTGATCCACACATTTTGCCAACTCCTAGAAACAAGAGGGTTGGAATAGAATCCTACCTAAAAACCAATTCTGAGGAGGTGAAGATGCATCCAACTCCTTTCATGAAACAAGATTTGGGGTAGAGCCAACATTGTCTGATGCAGAAGCGCTCAGCTAAGATCAGAACCCTGCAGGAGACAAGACAACCTTCCTTACAGGCATGGCCAGCAGGTGCGTTTACTAGAAGGGCATTTTCCTGGCTATGTCCTTATTGGAAAGGGATTTAGCCAGTGTGGGTTCAAGTCTCTCCCGACAACCTCTCCTTTGCTGAGTACCATACGAGAGTTCCTTCTCTTCTCTGGGCTATAAGGAGTTACTTTATCTTTAACATGAGGGATTGGCCTAGATGATTACAAAATCCTTCTCAGCAATAACATCGCATAGGTTGAATCATCAGCCTGAGGTTTAATTCCAGACAGTGGTGTGTGTGCATGTGTGTGTGTGTGTGTTTGTAGCGTCCTTTAAGCTGATTGATAATGTCTCACATCAGATGCCAACAATAAATCCGGACCATAGAGACTTCACTTCGAGCATCCCATGCCTTCAAAACAGAAAGGATGCTGGGAAAAGCATGACACCTCTAACATGCATAAATATGCCTGGCAAGCGATGCAGCCCCTGAGGTCTTTTTCTTTTTTTTTTTCCTGGCAGGTATGCTAACTGTGTGCACATAATTGTGTGGCAAATATTTCATAGAGCTTTGCTTTAAAAAAAAAAAAATCAGGTGTCTCATTTACCTAGGAGAGCTGATGTGCCATCTAATAAATAAGGCTACAAGACTAACACTTTTTTCTGAATAATTTTATTCTGATGGCTGCATGGACAGACCATGAGAAAATTGAATTATTTTGAACCGGCAAAAAAAGAAGAGGATTGTTAAATACACACAAGCATTGCCATTGGGATGACAGGGGTGTCCTTCTGGGAAGATGGCCTCTTTCTAGGTCTTTGGATTCTAGGTAAATAACAGAAACCTTAAAAAACCCATTATTCTTCCCATGGATTTTTAGGTTTGCTGGCTCCTTGTCACGATTTGAGGCTTTATTAAATATACATCTTTAGCATCTTGGAAGGGTACAGATGAAACTTACTAAATGCAGAATACAAATATCTTCATACAATAACTAGGAAAGTGCCATGAAGGCTATATTAAACAGTTTGATGAAAATGTTTCAGATTGTATATGAAGCCAGCACATTGTACCCCATGATTGCACTAATGTACACAGCTATGATTTAATTAAAAAAAAAGTAAAACAAAATTAAAAATAATTAAATAAATATACATCTTAAAAGAGACTGTGACATACACCTCCTAAATATCTACATATTCTCTTCTCTCCATCATTCCCTGCTTGAGTTAAGTCTGTAGTCTACCCACCCCACTGTAACTGACCTAAAAAGTAAATAAAATGGTGTCCCTCCCTTTCTAGAAAATCCCCCAGGGTGCTTATCAAGTTGAAGTCCAAATCCCCTCGTGTGGTCGTCAGGTTCTGCGGAGTCTCTGACCTGCTCTCACTGCACTGTCAGTCTCCCCTGCACCAGAGCTCCTGGGATGCACTCGGCTCACCTGTGGTCTCAGGAAACCTCTCATACCTATGTTCCTTCCTTCATAACCCTCTACTCACTTTCCTGTACCAGAATGATCTTTCCCAGCCCCAGCCCATTATTTGCCTACGAAACTTCTACTCCTCCTTTAGACCCTGCTCAAACATTGATTTCTCAGGGGAGCTTTTCCCAAATGTCCCCATTCCCTTGTTAGCAAACATTTGTTGTGGGTCCCCAGTCCCAGGTGTTAATGACAGGGGGATTAATGGTGAGGGAGTCGCACTGAGAGTGTGGAAACCAGAAGATGTCATTGAGGAAGTCATAGTCCCCCCATTAGCAGGCCCTGAGTGCAGCACACAGCACTCGGTGGATGTCTGTAAGCAGCAGTGGGAATCAGAGGTGCTCCGGGGAGGGATGAGTAATCCACCTGGGACACTGGGAAGCTGTGGGGCCCTCCCAGGAGCCAGTGGAAGCAGCTGCAGGTGGGGTCCTCTGCAGTGCCACGAGGAATGCCAACCCAACCCGGGCAACTGGTTGGTCCAGCTGCTGGTGCTGCCAAGGCTCCGGGAGCCTGAATTGGAGCTGAGGAGGGTCAGGAGCCAGCCAAGAAGGTGGAGGCAAAGAGAGCAGGAGCTGCAGGTGCCTGAAAGAGATGTGCAGAGCCTCACCCTCGGGAAACAAGGAGGGGCTCCTGCAGGGACTCAGGGAGGGGCCAATATGCTAAATAACCAACAAATGGACGGTGGCCTTGAAGCTCTCAGTGAGCAGAGGCTCCTGGTCTGGTTCCCCTTGGCAGCTCTGAGCGCTGCTGCTGGCTGGCAGGGAGGGCTCAGTACATACCTGGGGGAATGATTAAATGAGCTAGCGAGTAAACGAACAAATGAACAGATGAACCAGTGACTAGGAAGCAAGAATTCCTTGGCGGATGGCCAGGCACAGTGGCTCACACCTGTAATCCTAGCATTCTGGGAGGCTGAGGCAGGTGGATTGCTTGAGCTCAGGAGTTCAAGACCAGCCTGAGCAAAAACAAAGTCCCATTTCTATTAAAAATAGAAAAATTAGCCAGATGTTGGCTCTGCACCTGTGGCTCAACGGGCTAAGGCGCCAGCCACGTACACCTGAGCTGGTGGGTTTGAATCCAGCCCGGGCCCGCCAAACAACAATGACGGCTGCAACCAAAGAATGGCTGGGCATTGTGGTGGGCGCCTGTAGACCCAGCTACTTGGGAGGCGGAGGCAGGAGACTCACTCGAGCCCAGGAATTGGAGGTTGCTGTGAGCTGTGATGCCACAGCACTCTATCCAGGGTGACAGCTTGAGGCTCTGTCTCAAAAAAAAAAAAAAAAAATTAGCCAGATGTTGTGGCAGGCACCAACTACTTGGGAGGCTGAGGCAAGAGGATCACTTAAGCCCAAGAGTTTATGGTTGCTGTGAGCTGTGATGACATCACAGCACTCTACCCAGGGCACAGAGTGAGATCTATCTCAAAAAAATATATAAATAAATAATGCCAGAGCTGTCTGGATAATAGAGAGTGCTTGGCTTTTGGTGCCTTCCTCAGTTTTTCTTTAAAAGAGAAGGTCCTGGGGCTTTTGTTCAAGGGCAGAGAGTGGGAAGGTAAGAAGGAGAAATGAAGAAACACACAAGGGGTGTTCTTCATGTCCCTCCTCTTAGGCCTCTCAGGGAAAAGCAAAAGGCTTCTTAGGGACCTTTACAGACCCTTAGGAGTGGGATCCCAGTCTAGCACCCCCGGAGGTGCTCCATAAAGAGTGTTGCGTGCTCTCTTCTTACCATGCCCCCACTTGCAAACCTCTGTTGTGAAGCTTGGTTTATGAAATGCTCCTCCTGCTAAGAAAATACCATCTTTAGATAGACAGACTTCCGTAGAATACAGCCAGGACCTAAGCCCCTGCTTAAACTCTCTAAGCTCCTAAAGCTTTCTTTCCTCACACTGGGATGTCTCATTCCTCTTTTCCTCCCAAGCAGCTTGAAAATGTCCAGCCGGGGAGCGTGCATCCCAGTCATGCAAAGGATTAGTTCCTGGATCCCAGTAAGAGTTCAGGTGGAGAAAAGTTGAGGAGTCAAGACCAGCTCACATGCCCTATCTGGAGCCCTTCCTTCCACCTGAGCGGACAGCGCCCCACAGTATCCACAGGGTTTGTAGGTAGTCCATGGCACAAGAAAAAAAGATTGAGGGAAAGGATAGAGAAGGCAGTGGGGGAGGGAGGGTTTGAGGAGGACTGGGACCCAGTTGAGCAGCAGAGGGCTCAAGGGAGCCATAGAGCCAAGACAAATGTGGGACTCCATTGTGTTTTTGGAGAGGCTTCAGGAAGCAGGCCTTCCAGGCAACTTGCCTTGCCTCCAGAAGAACTTGTCGATGAAGAGCAAGTGAGTCATACAGTGGGGCAAACATTTATTTGGGATGCACCCAGTCCAGAGGTCACACATCACTGGTGCCACACTAGGCTCCTGAGGCTGTGTAGGTGAGGACCGGCTTGGGCCAGATCCCTAAGTATTCCGTCTAACAAAATGCCACAACAGGGCCTTTACTACTGTTTGTAGAATAAAGAATCTCTTCCCCTCTCTGAGCCTTGGCCTCTTCCCCTGCAAAATCTCTCACTATAAGCGTGATATATGGAATGTACTTGGAACATGGTAGGTACTCCACAAGTGGTTTCATGATTCATTTTCCTTCATGGGAAAGAAAAGTGATCAGTAGAACTCAAACTGTGAGAAGGAATTGCAACTGATTGAATGTCTAGCTAGACCAGAGCTGTCTAATTTTTGTAGCACTTTACCTTTCCAAAACTTGCCTGTATCAATAATTTCTGGTGGATTCAGGCCACCTCTGGTGGCATTGCTCCCAGTAAAAAGTTTAGTGACTTTTCTAGAGTCACATGGCAGGTCAGAGGTGGGCCAAACAACAGGTGTCCTGCCCCCAGCCCAGGCCTTCACCACAGCTTCCTTAGTGAAGAGCTCAGATGCAGCACAGCGAGGTGGTGCTGGGGTGCTGCCTTCTCTCAGGCTAGTTCTCTATGAGTGGGCCACTGGGCAGGCAAGGCTTGGAGACTGGTGAACAGCAGATGGGTTCCAGGGGAGCTGTGCACAGAGCTCAAAAGGGTGCATCACCCTGGCCCTGGTTGAGGTTGCTTCCCATTTCCAAGACAGCAAGGTGAGCCCTGGTGACCAGACCCCTGTGGGCAATGGTGCTGCCCACTCTGAGTTGTCCCTGGGGGATCTGGAGTGGGAGCTGGGGAAGGTCCATTCTTCCAGAGTGTATCTGGTATAAAGTAGGCCAGGGTGGCACAGTTCAGCAAGCCAAATTGGGGCCTACATTCCAGTTCCAGTTTCCAGCTTTAGCCAAGACCTACAATGATAAGAAGAGAAACTGAGGCAGCATCCCAATTGTTCAACTTGAGCCAATATAGCTCCCCTAGACCTGAAAATTCTAAGCCAAAAGCTGCTCTAATAGTTCCAAACCTGCCTCTTCATGGGTCCAATGCTGCCAAAGACCCCTGCCCTGGGGGACTTGCCTGTACCCTCCATCTCCAGGACAGAACCACAGTGCCAGAATAGGCCAGCACTTCCAAAAGCTGACCAGTCGGAGGAGTCTCAGCTCACATCACACAAGCCTTGAGAAGAACTCCAAGCTTTCCAGTCAAGGGCCAGTGGATGTGAGACCAAAAAGCACTGGTCTCTTCTGATATCATCATCCTATAATTCCACAAGCTAGAACCGGGAAGGGAAACCAGGCGAGGCAACCACTGCGCTCTCTTTGCAACTTCCCATGAGCCTAAAATTATTTCAAAATGAAAAGCTACAAAAGCATAACAATGGTCTCAAAAGCGACCTCCTCAGCACTCAGTACCACCACCTTGGCAATCTTCAACATCCCCACCCAGCACCTGAGCAAGGGCCAGGTCCCCGTCAGGATCTTTCTGGGAAGAGACTGTCCCCAGACGCTGCTTCTCCTCCTTCCCACGACCTCTGCCCTGAGTCAGACCCACCCTTCCTCTCACCAGAAGGATTCTTGACCCTTTCCTTAGTAGCCCCTCCCTCCCTGTCACCCAATGTATCTCAGTGCCTACCCCTCAGCAGACCACTCTCCATCTCTGCTCTGCCCTAAGCCCCAGTGGCTCCCTGTCCTTTTGGGGTGATGTCCAGCTGCCCAACAAGCTCTTCACAGTCCACTACACTGTGGTCTATGCACTGTCCAGTCTCATCTGGCCTCAGAACCCCCACCACCACACCCAGCCACAGCAGGCCCCCTGCCCATCCTCACAAACACTGCCAACTCATCAGCCCCTCCTGCTTTGCCCGAGCTGTTCCACCCACCCACAGACCCATCCCTACCGCCTCCACCCATCAAAGCCTACCTCTTCTTTCAGTACTTAGTTCAAATTCCTTCATGACCTTGACTCACCAGGAGAAGCCCTTATTCAGGGGTCAGAGAAGCACACTGACCACCTTGTGCCTTGGGTGTGTGGCACAGGTTGCCTGGGGCCTCCCTGGCAGGAGTGCCCTGGGGACCAGGACCAGGCTTGGTTTAATGTTGGCCCCTCTCCAATGTCTTCCCCATTAGAGATGCTGGATGGATATTTCTGGAATGTATTTGTTGTTAAGGGAGATTCATTTCTCAGCAAAGAGAATCAACATTTGGGTCCCAGAAGAACTGCATGCAGTTGTTTTGAAAAGAAGAAGTGGAAATTATTGACCTTCAAAGCAAATTTGAGCTGAGGGTGTGTCTGAAACAAAACACACAGAAGGAGATAGGGGCCAGGAGGGGATGGGATGACCTTCCAGCTTTGGTGTCGCACCCAGGAGAACATCTTTCTGAGCCAGGAGAGGGTGGAGTTTGGGTGGGGTAGGAGAGGAACCTCCTGCCCTCCCCCGTGGTCTTTCAGGCACTGCTGGGTTTGATCACGTTGCTCTTGGTGCAGGTGTGGACCTGGCTTCCTCTGAGCAGGTTCCCCTGTAATGGGAGCCCTGGGGTCCCTGGAGGAAGGCAGAATGTGAGCAGGGCTCAATCCAGCCAGGCCAGCAAAATGGTGCCCGTGGCTGAACGGCCGCACCGATCCTCCAGGAGAGGGAGGAGAGCTGGAGGGGCCAGGCCTGCTGCGCTCAGCAGGTATCTCGTCTGCTCTCTCTTCGGCTTTGTCGTACAGCCTTGAAAGAGTCTGTTTGCAATTACAGCTTGTTTTGATTATTAGGTCAGAATATTCATCTCCATGGGCTTATGATAAAAGGCCAAAGCAAGACAGCATTTCTCATTCCAGACTAAGTCTCCCTCTATTTTGTGTGTGTGTGTGTGTATTTTGCCTTCTCCTTGTATAACCAATTTATTCAGTTTCTCACTCCAGAAGGGTGGTGGCTGCAAGCGGTAACCTCAGAGGCGGTGAAAGCAGTGACCCTGTACCGTGGGTGCAGAAGTAGGAGGCCTTGGCGGCTCTCTTGGAGCCCCACCCGGGGAGGAGGCCTGAGTGGGGCAGGCTTTTGACTCACCCTGAAGGCAGCTGGCCTTCTAAAACCAGGCTGGTGTTGGGAGAGTCCCAGGCCTAGGAGGGACCTTGGACATCAACTGTCCAACCCCAACACCTCTATGGCATCCCCACCGAGTAATTAAGCAATCTCTGCTCCCATACTTCTGAGGACAGGGAGCTCACTACTTCTTCGGTTCACGTGGTTCATTGGGCATCAGTTCCAAAGAGGGAAATGCATCCTTTCTTAACATAATGGTGACTCCTTGGCCTCTAAATCTCCTCTAGGCCAACTGTCCCTGTTTCTCGACACACCAAGTTTAACATGTATTGATCCTGAGCAAATGCAACCCTCCCCACCTGATCTGAGCTTGTGCAACCAACTGAAGGAGGGAAGCTAAGTGAGGTCTAAGCAGGACTCCCTCCCTCCTTCCAAACTGTCCATGGGGACTATGCAGATTTTTGGCAAGTCCAGTTCTAGAGACATGTTCTTACAGGGCACAGTGTGGTCACTGCTGCTGCCTCCCTGAAGCCCCCTTCCTCTGTCCTTCAGCCTGGGCTGCTAAAGTTGATTCCTTCAGGAATCTTCAAGCCAAAGAAGGAAGAGGGTAGAAAAGAGAAAGGGAAGGCACTGTGCTCTCAGTCCTGCTTTCCTGGCCTAGAGGGGCAGTGGCCTGACTGCTGGAGAAGGTAGAGAGATGAAAAAAAATAGAAACAGACAAAAAGACAGAAAGAGATCAGGGTCTCCTGTAGGGCCCCCTGAGAGTTCACAAAGATCACTCTCACCCACATCTACTCAGGGAAACAGTCACGTTATTTCTGTGACAAACACTTTGAGAAACTGAGGACCAAGACGAGGCTGAGAAAAATGCAGAGGTCACCAAGCTAGTAAAGGCTGGCACTGGAAAAAGAGGCAGAGGAGCGGTCCCAGGAGCAGCAGCTTTGTTCTAGATGGCCTAATAACATCAACAAGATCACTCCTCGTCCAAACCAGGTCCTCGGGACTGAAAGGAAAAACTATCCACACTCACGCAGGCCATAACACAAGGCAGGACCATGGCTGGCTAAGGGGACATACGGTCCTCCTGCCATGGTCTCCAGGTCTCCAGCCAGCCTCGCCTATCTGCTGTGGCTACCTCAGAGAGTGACCCCCAGGCTCAACCCACACTGAACCGGCTCCCAGGACAACACACAGACCTCCCTTCTAGGATGCACACACCCTGCTCTGTCCTATTTGCCCCCAACATCTTCTCTGGGATGACCCCAGGCCCCATGGGGGACCCTCCTGTAGCGCAGCCCTCCATGATCCCTCTGCCCACAGTGTGCAAGATGAGCCCCTGTCAAATCCAGCTCTCCGCACAGACTCAGTCTGGAGCCCAACCTGGCCCCGCAACACTGATCCCCCGACAGTCCAGCCACCCACCTTCATCGTGCCTGCCACCCACCTCAGAGAACGGAGGTGGATGTCCACCCTCGTTCTCTTCTGCCCTTGCAGCCTGATTCAGGGTTGCATTCTCAGTTTTCCTGCCCTTGACTCCTCTGAGTAACCAACACCCCCTACCACACCCCTTTCTGACCCAGGCTTGTTCCACTGTACCTGCTCCCGGCCCACCCTGGACTTGATTCAATCCCACACAACCCAGGTTCTCCACAAGCAGAACACAGACCAACATGTCCAAACTGAGCCCCCAACTTGTGCCCCTTCCCGATTCCTGATGTTAATGAAAAACACCACCTGGGCCATGTCATAGCAATTCACACACCTGTCCTATTCTCTATTAAAACAATCACACCCATGTCTAGGGACCACTCTTGCCACTTTCCCTTTCCCACAAATAGTGCCTAGCACGGGGCTGGCCATGGTCAGCTGTCAGCCATGGAGTGACTATCACAAAGCCAGCAGAGGCCTAACCAGGACCTTTGGCTGCATTCTATTCCAGTTGTTCCAAAAGACTGGATTGATTTAATAGGAATGCTTCCTAACGCGTGAACAATTATTATTGTTTTAAATTAGCAAGAATAAAATTCCACCATCTTTCTCCCCGAAGCTGCTTCCAGAGAGGCCAAGCTGTAAATTGGCAGCGCCAGAGAGGAGCTAGACAAACAAACGCCCAAGGAGCTGGAGGAAAGTCTGCAGCGAAAACGTCCCCATTTCACGGTCTTCCTTCAGGGCAGGCAGAAGAGATAAAGGGCAGGATTTTTTTTTTCTTTTCATCTTAAAAAGCAATCTTACAACTCTTTCCCACCCTTCTTTCTAACTTCAGGAGAGACACAGGCCACCGACTAAAGGAGGGACAGTAAGTGAGGCAGCTCGTGGGTTTGTAGCACGAGCCGACGGCATGGGGCAGTTTGTGCCACCTCCTTCCCACCCGTTCCTTCATCACATGGACAACTTTGTTTCTAGCCACAGACTGGTTCAGTGTCCAGGGAGCAATGTGCCCTCCGTGCACGGTGGGCCTAGCTGGCCCTCCACACTCTGGGCCTCGGTTTCCCCATCTGCCCCATAATAATGGCCCCTCTGTTTGTGAGACCATGTTCTATGATCTCCCCACAAATTCTTAACTTATTGGGAAAGACAGAACAAGACAAGAGTAGTGACCCCCCCTACCCCCGCTAGTTTGGGCTTATGTACAGACACATTGTAGGACCCTAGGGTAGAAGAGCAAGAACCACCCCCGATCCTGATGGCAGCCCAGAACCATGGAGCTCACTGTAGGCGGCCTGGCGGCTTGGCCCTGTGGTCACGGCAGCACACCCCATCCCGACAGAGCACAACTGTCCACTGCAGGCGGTGACTGAGCTCCATCAGTCACTGGTTTATCCATCGGATTTCATTGCCTCCTTCCCATACTCCAGGGCCAGAAGCAGATACAGATGCAACAGGAATGAGTGAGGCCTGTGTCTGAATGAGATGTGGGAACACAACCAGGTCATGCAGGCCGACAAGTGGAAGCCTGGAGGCAGCTCCCCGGTGCGAGCAGGGGGAAGGGTTTGTAACCAAGTCTGGACAGAGACCTGAGACTCTGGGAGACATTTGACCTGAAGCTCAGACTGGGGAAGAAGCACCAACTCTTGGCAGAGTGGACAACAGGGACAATGGGACAGCCAGCATGGTTGTCTCTGCCATGCAAAGGAGTCAAACTTTCTTCTGTGGGCCACAGGGAAGCCCAGAAGGTGAAACATAGAGGAATCCAATGGCACAATGCTGGGCTGGACAGTTAGCCTCTGAATACTCACTCTCCTCGTGTATCTATTGGAATAAAAAGAGCACATACGTCTCTCGGAGTGACCAGCATACGGATCCTGTGACCCAAGGGGTGTAGACGCGCCCGGGAACTCAGTCACTGAATCTGAACATGCTCACCAACCGCACCCCCACCCCGCCCTGCCACAGACTCACAGAGCTTGCTCACACACACACGTATGGACACATGCACACCCCTGCCCCACTACCACTTCCCAGATCACCCCTGAGAAGATGACAATAATTTTCTTCTGCAAACATTCCCAGCTCATGGACCCGTCTTGGTGCTCCTGCCTCCCCGGGGACGCCCCGAGCCCCATTTCACCCTTCCTCCCAGCAGGCCTGTGACAAACTTCCTTAGGCTGGGGAGTCGGCTGCACACGTGTGTTGGAATAAACAGCCCATATTGTCTGTGGTCTCATAATTGAATTTCCTCAAGAATGGGGAGACATGGGAGCTGAGCTCCTAGGGCTGATGGACAGAACAGATGGGGGCTGGGAGGAGAAGGACCCTGGGGACCAGCCAGCTAGGGTGTGGGAAACAGGACAGGAAGAGGATACCTTGAATCAAGGGAGAGTCAGGGAAAGGCCCCCAGGGCTGCCAGCCCTTGCTCCCTCCTCTCCCTCCCCTTCCCCAGAGGGGCAAGACCCACGAAATCTTTCATGTTGCCACAGCTGCCCAAACACATGGAGAAGTCCTGCTCACCCTGGCCGAATCTCGCGTCCTTGTCATCCAGCTTCAAACCCCTGCAGCCGTGGTTGCTGTGTGGCCACAGTCACATGTGCCTACCTGGTCCGACACTGCCTCTCCCACTGCCCAAAAAGCCACAGATGCCAGACCAGGATGCAGAACAGAATTTTCCTGAACATTGGGAAGTACCGGGAGATGGTGACAGCCCAGGCCACAACTGGAAGCAACTTAAAGCTGATGATTTCAAGGAGCAGGAGGCTGACACAGGGCCCTCCCCCAAGTGTGGCCCGTGCCCAGAGTCCCCTTGCCAAGGCAGCACCTCTATCCGCCTTTCCTCTGGCTCCTGCAGCCCTGGTGCCTTCTTCCTCTTGGGCTTCGAAGGAACAACCACTAACTTCAGAGAGGGCAGAGGGCAGGGGAGAGAAGGAGACCCAGGGAGCCTGTGTTTTATGTCATCCGATCTCCAAGAAGCATATGTCTCTTACTAGTGACGCGCCTCACGCTCAGAGGCAAAACAAATTGCCAAAAGCCGAATCTAGAAAATGATGGGGCAGCTCTCTTTCCACCACTCTGTTCTTGGGATATGTGTGGCCCCCTCAGGGTCAGGGCTCCTTGACTTCAGCTCCCCATTGCATCCCAGCCACGGCGGTGCCCGTGAAGGTGGGCAGCAGGTCCTGGGCCTGTGTCGGCGCCCCCCCAGCTGGTCCGGTTGCCTTGGAACATGTCAGGGAGCAGCAGGCCACGGGCACAGTGAGCTCAGGGAGTTTAACAAATGTTTATAAAACCTTTTCATACGCAGTTAATGATCCTTATTAGGAACTGAAAAAGCAGTCACTCATGCCACGTCCCAGCTTTAAGGAGCGTTTTATTATTACACACCACTCTACAAATTAATGAGAGAAGCCGTGGCCCATTTGTCAGCGGGGCCAACGCCCGGGGATGCTGGCAAGAGGCTTTTGTCCTGGGGCTGCCTGGGCCAGATTCCCAGCTCCACCTGCCCTCCCGGCTGTCCCCACATGCCCACCACCCTCAAGCTGCCAGCCCACCAGCTGCCTCCCCTTGAAAAGTCCCACCTTGGGGCTGCTGTGGTCCCAGATCCCTGTGCCAGGGCCTGAGGCAAAAAAGGCTTGACTATCTCCGGGAGACACTGGGGTGAGGAAACTTCCTGTCCTGAGGAGAAGGAGGTGTGAGAAACACAGATGCCTAAGCCCCAGTCTCAAATCTGAATTCTGAACCGGGTGCCCAGCTGGTCTGAAGACCTATATTTGAGAGCCATGGGGCTGCAGACATGAGCCTCTGGTGTCCGCATGCCAATACTAGCTCCGCACCTGACCATGTGACTTTAGAAACATCTCCTCAATTTTCCTCAGTATCTCCGTCTGTAAAATGGGTATGTCATGTCTCCCTCCAAATGGTTTTTTGAGTATGGTGTCATCACATATGAGCAAAGTGTGTGCCATCATGATGCAGGTGCCTCTGCTGTTAGAATCATGGATTTATGGCACTTAGAGCAGGAAACGATCACAGTCTAGGTGATAAGCAGGCAGTGAAACGAGGCAGGGTGATGCTTGCACAAGATTGTCAATAGATGTATGAAATACCACTGACCTGTATACTTAAAAATGGTTTATGTTGGCTCGGTGCCTGTAGCTCAAGCGGCTGGGGTGCCGGCCACATACAGCAGAGCTGGAGGGTTTGAATCCAGCCCCGGCCTGCCAAACAACAATGACAACTACAATCAAAAAATAGCCAGACGTTGTAGTGGGTGCTTTTAGTACCAGCTACTTGGGAGGCCGAGGCAAGAGAATCACTTAAGCCCAGGAGTTTAAAGTTGCTGTGAGCAGTGAGACCACAGCACTCTACTGAGGGAGACATAGTGTGACTCTGTCTCAAAAAAAAAAAAAAAAATGGTTTATGTTGGCCAGGCACAGTGGTTCACACCTGTAATCCTAGCACTCTGGAAGGCCAAGGCATGTAGATCCCTTGAACTAAGGAGTTTGAGACCAGCCTGAGCAAGAGACCCCATCTCTACTAAAAATAGAAAAATTATCCAGGCATCATGGTGGGCACCTATAGTGCCAGCTACTCAGGAGACTGAGGCAGGAGGATCTCTTGAACCCCAGAGTTAGAGGTTACTTGAGCTATGATAACACCAGTGCTCTCTAGCCAGGGTGACAGGCAAACATCGCAACCAAAATGGTTTACATTAAGTAAATTTTCCCTCCATACAAAGAAAGCGAAGCTAACTAAGTTCCTTTTTATCTTGAGTATGACATGCTTACCAGGCTCTGAAACTTTACCCAGGCTGTTCCTTCTACTGACTCAAACGGTAGGGTTCACTCATTCCCTCCAGGACTCCCTTGCTGGCCTCCACGGAGTGCCATCACTAACCAATGGGCTGGGGGAGAGGGTTCCTAGGTGTAGCCGTCCTTCCTCCAGCACAGAGTAGGCCCTCAATATTTACTCTTTGGATGGAAGATTTCATTCTAACCCAGCCCTGTTTTTAGAGACAAAGCCAGTGTGTCCATTGCAGCTCCCCCAGTTGCACAGTTGGTGGTGGGGCTGGAGGCCAGGCCTGCTCACCCCCAGAAAGGGTCACTTGCTTCCATGCCCTGCCAGCAGCACCCCCTTGGCAGAAAGCACAGGCCAGACAGGTGAGCTTCTCCTTCCCAACCATTAGCTAATCTGTCCTGTTCCAGTGTGCCAGTGCCCTGTCAGCCCTTCTTGTTTTCCCAGGACATCGCTGTTTATACAGTCGAGGTCTGATCACAATCAGGCAGGCAAAGGCTTATCCTAGGAAACCTTGTCCCCCAAGCCTCCTAACCCCCCAGGCCACTTAGACTTTAGTCTTCTGGGTGCTCCTGCTAGAAACTGCCCGTGCACAGGGCCTCAGTTTACCCATTCTTCATATAAACAGACAAACAACCACTTATTGATTTAACACTATTAGGGAAGTGGTCAAGGGGTGGTCTTTGTTTTACAAACTTCTAGTTTTCAATCCCAGCTCCACTCCTCATTGTATGACCCTGAGCAGGTGACTTCATCAAGGCACGCCTTGTGTCCTCGAAGTCATAAAATGAGAATGATTCTAGTGCCTTTACTTTCCAGATCTATAGCACTTTGCAGTACTTAACACCAAGGCTGGAGCACTGCAGGCCCTTGCCAACATGAGCTGTGTTTTTTAGAAGTCCTTCTCTTATCCTCACGGCTTACATCCTTCCCCGCTCTTCCTTCACAATGTGGAGGATAGTACCAAACTGGATGCCCACCACTGGGTGACCATCCTCCTTGGCCAGCACTGGTCACCAGGATAATTAGAATACATAAAATACATACAAGGAAAACCTGGCTCTAGTATCTTTTGGCCACTTTGACCTTGGATGCATCATGAAAACAAAAAATGGAATTTACGGGAGGGAGGAGCCAAGATGGCGATCTGTAGCCAGATTTCCGCAGAGGTTCCTGTCCAGAAGGAGAGTTAAGGAACAGAAACTCAGCAAGAAAGCCGACAGTTTGGATCTGAGCCAAAAGAAAAGGTCAAAGAGCGCACATCAACCCTGCTGGGGTGACCTGAGACCCCAGAGGACACAAACAAAAAGGTACAGAGCACATCACCAAGCGGACTGGAGTCCCCTCCCCCCTAAGAGAGGTTTGCAGTATACTCCATACCTCCATACAAACAAGTGAGCGGAGTTCAGATGTCCTCCCACTCTACCCCACAGGAGAGACCCTCTAAAAACCAGACCTCCTTCCTCTACTAGGGTGCTGCGGTGCTCTCCAGCCAGGCATAAAACTATATACTCTACCTACAAGTTGATGTTCCTGGTGTTCCCCTACACTCTCACCCGGAGGTCTGGAGGCCTGTTCCCCACAAAGTCCAGATTCTTGGAGATTTTCTTGAGGAGTGTGGATGGGCACAGACTGTTGCTAAACTGTGCTGGTTTTCCGGCTCAGGAGTGGTGAGAGGGGAGACCTGGCTGGTGGGAAGGTCTCCTGAGGCACGAGATGAGACCAGCTCCAGGAACAATAGCTGGAGATCTGCACCCCTGGGGATGTTTTGAGGAGACACTTCCAGTCTTCTGGGCATCCAGGGGAAGTGGGTGGCTTCTCCGGTGCCGGCAGAGTGGGACCGCCAACCAAGGCAGGTGAAGGATTTGCCTGAGGTGGTACCAGCCCGACAGAGTGCAGGAATTAGAATACTCACAGAGGGGCTGCTTTGCTTAACCTGGACCTCAGGGAATGAAAGCTGAGACAAAGGGCTGGAACTCACAGACTGAGTAAAACCCATTTGCAGCCCCAGTCTGATCAGGGAAAAGAGCCTTCACAGAAATAAATTCTGCGAACTTGTTCTGTTCCAGCAGCAACATCAATCAGGGACAGGGCTGGAACTGAGTGAATTGCCCTAGCCCCTGTCAAGTACCCAGGTTGTCAGGCCTCACCTCCCCCTGCCAAACAGTGACAGGAAGTAGCAGACTGGTTGTGGAGCCACAGACTTCACTGTGACCCAGGCAGGCACAAACCTCTGGAGCATCTGCTCATTGGAGGAAACTGGATCACAACTGTTAACACCGACTGGGTGTGACAGAGGGGCAAGATAGGGAAGAAGGCATCAACCTTCCCAGACTAATTTACTTGCTGGGGGGTACCCTCCTGAGCTCACAGAGCATCAAAGTGAATTATACAAAAGCTTCCAGCAGATCCCTGCTATCTAGTTGCCAGAGACTTTTTTAACTCTTCCATTTGAGATTGGTGCTGTCTAGGACAATTGATTGAGACCTCTTCAACTGGGCTAATCACCCGAGGACTTTCCAAAGTGGTATCCTGGGTGTGTAGTAGTGGGAAGATTTGATTTGGCTTTTTCAATTGTTGCCTGTGGGGGGTGTGGCGACTTAACTCTGATATTCCTTCACAGCTCAGATTTCAATCCAGAGTAACAGATTCTCTAGGGTAAGACAAAGACCAGCTGAAAATAAGACAGAGCCACTTAACCCCACCATACCAAGAAGGTCCCCAGTTTCACAAGCAGGGGCTCTCTACGAGTCCTTGGCAAAACTCTAGGGGAAAAGGTACAGACACCAGTCCAAGCTTTTAAGCAAAGGACTGGTCAATCACTACTCCTAGAACTCCCA
>CAUYON010090815.1:0-24562 GCA_963573935.1 Arctocebus calabarensis
AGGCTCAGCACCTGTGGCTCAACGGGCTAAGGTGCCAGCCACGTACACCTGAGCTGGCGGCAGGTTCGAATCCAGCCTGGGCCCGCCAAACAACAATGACGGCTGCAACCAAAACAAAAATGACCGGGCATTGTTGCGGGCGCCTGCAGTCCCAGCTACTTGGGAGGCAGAGGCAGGAGACTCACTTGAGCCCAAGAGCTGGAGGTTGCTGTGAGCAGTGTGACGCCACGGCACTCTACCAAGGGTGATAAAGTGAGACTCTGTCTCTACAAAAAAAAAAAAAGACAAATTAAAACTCAGAGTTAAGGGTTGGAAGTCAATTTTTCAGGCAAATGGAACTCAGAATAAAAGAGGAGTTGCAATCTTATTCTCAAATACATGTGGATTTAAAGCAACTAAAGTCAAAAAAGATAATTATAGTCACTTTATATTGGTTAAGGGAAAATACAACAGGAAGACATTTCAATTTTAAATATTTATGCACCCAATTTATTTTTTTAATTTTTATTAAATTATAATTGTGTACATTGGTGCAATCATGAGGCACAATGAGCTGACTTTATATACATTCTGAAATATTTTCATTGAACTGTTTAACATAGCCATCATGGCCTTTTAATCACTATATGAAAACATTTATATTCTACATTTAGTAATTTTCACCTGGACCCTTCTAAGATGCACTGTAGGTGTGATCCCACCAATCACCCTCCCTCCACCCATCCTCCCCTCTCCCTTACCCTCTCTTGCCCTTTTAATTCGTGGGTCGATGGGCACTTGGGCTTCTTCCACGACTTAGCAATTATGAATTGGGCTGCAATAAACATTCTGGTACAGATATCTTTATTATGATGTGATTTTTGGTCTTCTGGATATATACCTGGTAAAGGGATTATAGGATCAAATGGCAGACCTATTTTTAGATCTCTAAGTATTCTCCAAACATCCTTCCAAAAGGAATATATTAGTTTGTTCCCACCAGCAGTGTAGAAGTGTTCCCTTTTCTCTACATCCATGCCAGCATCTCTGGTTTTGGGATTTTGGTATGTGGGCTAATCTTACTGGAGTTAGATGATATCTGAAGGTAGTTTTGATTTGCATTTCTCTGATGATTAAGGATAATGAGCATTTCTTCATGTGTTGAAGGCCATGCACCTGTCTTTTTTAGAGAAGTTTCTTTTCAGGTCTTTTGCCCATCCTGAGATGGGATCTCTTGTTATTTTCTTGCAAATACATTTGAGTTCTCTGTGTATTCTGGTTATTAAGCCTTTGTCAGAGGCATAACTTGCAAATATTCTTTCCCATTCTGAGGGCTGTATGCTAGCAATACTTACTGCGTTCTCTGTTTGGTATTTTTTATTGTGCATTTGCACACTTGGGCAGGGTATACAACTTAAGAGTAAAGCCAGTCAAGTTAGCTGAGTAGAATTTCCCCCCTTCAGTTAGCAATGTTCACCTCCTCCAACAGAACAAGCAACCACAGAAGTGGCAGGAGTGGGGTCATCACTGGAAAGTGTAAGGATGGGAAAGGACTGCTTAAACATGCTCGCAGAGGTCTGGAGGAGAATGCAAAGAGCCTGCAAAGCTCCTCTTCCACAGCTAATCATTCATGCTGTTTTTGTCTGCCCTGGACTAACAGTGGAGGGCTGCAGGGACGGGGAGCAGGGGAAAGCAGCAGAAAAAGAGGACTGGGAGAGAAGAAACGGGAAATTAGCACATACGGGTGAGAAAGCAGAAAGAGAGGCCAAAAAGCCACAGAAAGATTCGCACATCCCCTGCCCCACCCAGGCTCTGCTCTGGGCTCCAGGGTCTCTCTGATCCCCAGACCAGCAGTGGCAGCGGCTCCTGAAGGAACCCAGAGCCTGGGGCGGCAGCGGGCCCGCAGCACCGAGGCAGGGCCTCACCGTCTCTCTGTGACAGTAGGCAGAATAAGTTCTGGCGACTGTGCACGGAAACAGGCGTGTCAGCTTCCACTTAGAGTAGGTGGG
This sequence comes from Arctocebus calabarensis, assembly GCA_963573935.1. NCBI lineage: Eukaryota > Metazoa > Chordata > Mammalia > Primates > Lorisidae > Arctocebus > Arctocebus calabarensis. The sequence goes on from CAUYON010090815.1 coordinate 1,989, forward strand.
AGATGAGTCTGAAAGGGCGGGTGAGAAAGTGCTAAAGAGGAACAGGGGAGCTGGGAGGCCAGGTCTTTCGAAAGGGATGTCCCAGCTTCCGCACCATGCCGGGCGTGGAGGCTGCCTCCAGTCATCAAAAGTGACACCTCCTCTTCTTCTCCTTGTGACCACAGCAAATCCCTCACTTAGAATCTTCCTATCATTCCCCAAATACCTGCACACCTGGAGACAGCATCCCATGGGAGAGGAAGGAGGAGCAGATTCAGTAGGAAGGGAGACGTTGTGAGGCCGGCCCAGAGACAGGAGAGGGTGTGACTGGGGTGAGCGGAGAGCCTTTCTCCGGAAGGGCCACCTCCCTCTGCGGCCTCCCCGCTGCTTCCTGTGCTGCTTACCAAGACAAAGCCACGCCACACTAACCTCACTTCCTCCTGTGTTGTGATTACCAGGATGCTGAGCGAAGGGACAGGCACGAGTGGAGTGAGCACGGCCGCTGGGCGACAGTCTCGTGCACACTGCGGGACTCCCTGCCCGAGTGAACGGCCACACCCAAAGCATGATGACCACGGTGCCACATTTACCAGGAAGAGACCTCTCCGGGTCATGCTAAGGGCTCTGCCGTGTTTAGCATTTTTATTGGCAACTTGGATGGAGGCAAAGAGCGTAACCTTGTCATATGCTCAGTTGGTGCAGACTTTGGGGATAGCCTTAATATGTCAGTGGACAGGAACAAAATTCAAAGACATCTAGACAGGCTAGGAGAATGGCTTAAAACTAACAGGATGAAACATTCATGTGAAGTTTAAGCAAGTAGATGCTCCAGGGAGGGGAGATGAGCTCATGCATGAGAAATGACAACAGTGGTTTGGGTTGATTGCACACTTGATAGAAATTACTAGCATGACATATTTGTTTAAAAAGAGAGAAAAACAACTGCAGCTTTATATTGCATATAAAAAGTGGTCATATCCAGAATAAAGGGGTTAATTATCCCATAGTATTTTCACATTGAATTGTATTTGAGATGCCTCAAATTGAACTAACGTTCACTGAAAAACGTTTGTTAGGGGAGGAGAAGAATGAAAGGGCTTGGAAAAGTTTCTTCCGGGGAAGAAGCATGTGAGTGTGGAGAGGGTGAAATAGTCATGCTCAAATATTTTAAAGAAATGTAAAACAAAGTTTTAGGGGTATTATTTGTAACTCCAGGTGCCAAGAAAGTGGAAGTTTCAAACAGAAAGCTTTCTGCTCATTGTACATTGGAAGTAACTGGCATTTTGAGATTTCCAAGTGGAGAACTTGCTATAACCAGAAGCTTCTCTGCCGAATGCATGAAGGCTGCTGTGGAAGGGACTGGGAAGTGGCTGTCGGGTTCCTTCTTCTCCAGGGTTTCATTCATTCTCTTAACATGTATTCACTGAATTTCTATGTGCTGCGTCTACAGCAAGGGGCGCGCAAAACAGATGTAAGTTCCCGTTCTCTTGGTGTTTACATGTTTTGTCTATGGGGCAGAAAGACAATAAACAAGTAAATAGACAATGACAAACAGAACGTTATGCAGAGAGCAAACGGGACGCTGAGAGAGAAAACAAGGAAAGACTTCCAAAGATGCAGTCAGGGAAACCTCACGGAGGTGATGCTTGCTGAGACTCAAAGGATGTGGGGTGGGTTTTTAAAAAAGTGGGGCAAGCATTCCAGGCAGAAAGCACAATATGAAGAAAGGCCTTAGTTAGGGCCTTTCAACAAAGCTTGGGATATTGGGGAGCAGAAAGCAGCTCAGGGCAATGGGACAGAGGAGGTGAGAAGCAGGACGGCAGTAGGTGAGGCAGGGCCAGCTGAGATGGAGCCCAAATGGGCCAACAGGAGGCATCAACCTTTTCTCTCTAAGTGTAACAAAAAGCCACCACAGGGGGTTAAGTAAAGGGGTAAGAGAATCTGATTCCTGTTTTTAAAAGGTTGATGAGGGTGGGCACAGTAACTCATGCCTGTAATCCTAGCACTCTGGGAGGCCAGGATTGTGTGAGCTCAAGAGTTTAAAACCTGGAAGAAAAAGTATCCAATGTACTCACCCCTACTATGAAACTAATCTATAGCTTCCATATGAAAGCTATAACCCAATTATAGCACAAGAATATGGGGAAAGGGGCAAGGGAGGGGAGAGGGAGGATAGGTGGAGGGAGGGTAATTGGTGGGATCACACCTACATTGCATCTTAGAAGGGTACAGGTGAAATTTACTAAATGCAGAATATAAATGTCTTTAACACAATAACTAAAATGCCATGAAGGCTATGTTAACCAGTTTGATGAAAATATTTCAGATTGTATATGAAACCAGCACATTTTACCCTATGATTGCATTAATGTACACCCCTATGATTTAATAAAAAAGAAAAAAAAAAGAGTTTAAAACCAGCCTGAGCAAAGCAAGATCATGTCTCTATTAAAGTTAGAAAAACTAGCCAGGTGGTGGGCACCTGCATCCTAGCTACTGGGGAGGCTGAGGCAGGGTTTAAAAGAGTTTAAAACCAGCCTGAGCAAAAGCAAGATCATGTCTCAATTAAAGTTAGAAAAGCTAGCCAGGTGGTGGGCACCTGCATCCTAGCTACTGGGGAGGCTGAGGCAGGGGGATGCCTTGAGCCCAGGAGTTTGAGGTTGCTGTGAGCTACAAGGATGCCACATCACTCTACCCAGGGAAACAGAGGGAGACTCTGTTTTAAAAATAAATAAAACTCAATAGAAATGTTGATTGATTTTTTTTTTTTTGAGACAGAGCCTCAAGCTGTCACCCTGGATAGAATTCTGTGGCATCACATCTCACAGCAACCTCCAATTCCTGGGCTCAAGCGAGTCTCCTGCCTCTGCCTCCCAAGTAGCTGGGACTACAGGCGCCCGCCACAACGCCCGGCCATTTTTTCGTTGCAGCCACCATTGTTGTTTGGTGGGCCCAGGCTAGATTCGAACCAGCCAACTCAGGTGTACGTGGCCGGCGCCTTAGACCATTGAGGCACAGGCACCGAGCCTTGATTGATGTTTTTAAAGACCATTAGTACCACCCAAAGCAGCATAAAACAGAAGCTGATCTGTTCTGGCTTCCAGGTTAACTCAGAAAGGAAAAGCAGGAGAATCAGCCAGAACTCCACTAGAGCTTTCTCAGCCCCTAAGCTCCCAGCATCTAAGGAGGATCAAAAACTTCAAGGTGAAAGCCTTCGGAGCACTGGGCAGTGTATTCATCCTCAACTTGAGAGCCGGGAATCTACCCTCGTGTGGTGCGTTGCCTTCCAGGAGAAATACAACTTGGGGTGACTTCCAGAAAACACGCACATAGATACAGGTGGTTGAGACTCCATATTACCTGGAATGTGTAACGAGGCAAGAGCTTTAGGGAACAAATAAGCAGGGCCCCTGCTTTCTAGCGATATTTGGAATGAGGGTTGTGGCTAAGGTTAGAACTAAGCAGAATGACTAGCACACAGTTAAGGGGAAAGACAGCTTGGTATAAAATTTGAATTGAATACCAAAAAGAGGTTTCGGAGTGACTGAAGAAAATGAAAGAAAAAAGGATTAATGGCAGGAAGGCCAGGATTAAATAGCTAGGTTGAGAAGAGACGCGGGTACAAGGTGGAGGTGCAGAGACGTGGGGCCTGTGACTGCTCTCCTGTGGACAGTATAAGAACATTGTATGCTGCATAAAAAACAGAAAGAAAAAAAAAGAAAAACCGCCAACAATCCTACTGTCTTAAATAAGCATTATAATTATTTTGGTGCATTCCCTTTGCTACTTTTTAGTCTATGTCTGCTTTTAATGTTTTTATTGGATCTTTTAAATCACAAGAGCAATATATACTAGTTGTAGAAAATAAAAACTGCACCACTCTCCCAAACCAACCTCCCAGAGCTATATAAATGGAATCATACAATATATAGTCTGAAAAGTCAATAGTTTGCTGTGGCTAAAAATATTTTTGAAAAAAAAATTTTGTCATAGTGCACAGCAATTTTTATTACTGAACATTATACAAACCATTACTTTTTCTTTCATCTCCTTGGATTAACAACAATGCTATCTGCATTTAGGTGAGTTTAACTTCCATACAAACCTTTATTTTTTGAGACAGAGTCTCACTTTGTCACCCCAGGTAGAGTGCTGAGGTTTCATAGCTCACAGCAACCTCAAACTCTTAGGCTCAAGCGATTCTCTTGCCTCAGCCTCTCAAGTAGCTGGCAACTACAGGTGCCCACCACAATGCTTGGCTATTTTTAGAGGTGGGGTCTTGCTCTGGCTCAAGCTGGTTTTGAACCTGTGAGCTCAGGCAATCCAGGAGCCTCAGCCTCCCAGAGTGCTAGGATTACCAGCCTGAGCCACGGCCCCCATACAAACCTTTAAAGGACAAAGACTATTAAGATCTTTTTTTTGAAAAAGGAGATGATGGCTAAAAAGCACATAAAAAGGAGTGCAACATCAGTAGGGGGTATGCAAATTAAAATAAAAGTGAGATACCACTTCCCGAGTAAAATGATGACTAATGACTGTAGTAAAAAAGACAAGGCCAGGTGCCATGGCCCACACCTGCAATCCCAGCACTCTGGGAGGTCAAGGCAGGCAGATTGCTTGAGTTCAGGAGTTCGAGACCAGCCTGAGCAAGAGTGAGACCCTTGTCTCCTACTAAAAATAGAAGAAAACTAGCTGGGCATTGTGGCAGGTGCCTGTAGTCCCAACTACTTGAGAGGCTGAGGCAAAAGGATTACTCAAGCCTAAGAGTTTGAGGTTGCTGTGAGCTATGATGATGCCACAGCACTCTACCCAGGATGACAGAGTGAGCCTGTGTTTTTTTTTTTTTAAAAAAGACAGTAACAGTGTTAGTGAGGATGTGGAGAATTGGACACTCTCATATGTTGTTGATGGGAATATAAAATGGTACAATCGCTTTGGAAAATGGTCTGGCAATTTCTTAAAAATTTAAACATAAACTCACCATACCACCGCTCCTAGTTACCTGCCCAAGAGAAGTGAGAATAAATCTTCACATAAAGACGTTCATGTTAATGTACATAACAATATTATTCCTAAAAACCCCAAAGGGAAATGGACTTGAATGTCCACCATGCAACTGGTGAATGAATACAATGAAATACAATTTAGCAACAAAAGGAGTGAAATACTGTACATGCCAGGACATGGCTGAACCTTGAGAGCATTCTCTAAGTGTAAAAAGACAGAAGCAGTAGCCTACATAGGATGTCCAGAAAAGGCAAATTTATAAAGATAGAAAACAGACCAGGGGTTGCCTTGGAGCTGGGGTGGTAGTGGAGATTTGACTACACACAGATTTTTGGGTGATAGAAGTGTTCTAAAACTAGATTGTGTGCTCGCTTAGGCAGCACATATACTAAAATTGGAACGATACGGAGAAGATTAGCATGGCCCCTGCGCAAGGATGACACGCAAATTCATGAAGCGTTCCATATTTTTCTTATGAAAAAAATAAGGAAAAAAAAGATTGTGGTGGAACAACTTTATAAAATTACTGAAAAAAATTGTACATTTACCAAAGATGACGAGCTTGCTTTGAACTGCTTTCAGAATAATATTTTAAGAACAGGGAAATTTGAAATTTAATACTTCAAAATAATGGTACAACAAAACAATTTGTAAAGACACTTGGCTTTCAAATTATAACCAGATTGGTTCTCACTATATGCTCATCCTGACTGTGCTTACGTCAAAGGACACGTTAAAGATAGTCATATATTTGAAAGGCACAAAATGAAATGAAATCGAGTTACTATTACATATCTTTAAACAAAAAGAATGAAGCCCCAGAAGAGGGTGGGCCTCCTGGTTGGTTTTTATGTTTATGTGCTGCTACCTAGTGGTCATTCATAAAACAGCAGAACTTGGGGTTTTTTGTTTTGTTTTTAATCTTGGATTTGTTGAGCCGGGTTTGTATACTACAACAAACAGCTAAAAGCTTATCAATATATAGGTTAGCTATCTGAATCACTAAATAATTTATGCATTATGAAAATACTGCAGTGGGAAGAACTGGATTGACAGTCTGGAAAAATGGCTTCAGTCCCGGATCTGCTGGTGTCATCTTTGTTTGAGCCTGCAAAAAATTAATCTGTGGGCCTATCTGGTTCCATAAACCAGTGGTTCTGGAAAGTAGTGATTAGAAGTATGGCCTCAGAGCAAGCCCCTGATTAGAGGACTAATCTTTAGTATCCTAACCTTGAAAATAGGGATATGACAATCTTGCTGTTAGGGTAGTTGTGACAACTAAATGGTGACCATGCTCATAAACGTACTTACCTCAGAGAAAGTTAGACTACGAGAACTTTCACTCTCAGCAGCACCTCAAGGGCACCAATTCTTTATCTGCCAGTCACAGCGAGGTACTCCTCCCCCTCCCATCCCAAAGCAGCAAGCAAAAAACCCCGAGGTTTAGAAAACTAAATGTGACTCTCAAAAATGATCAGCTGATTTGAAAAACATAGTTGAACAAATGATTTTTTAAAATAATGAATAAAGATAAAGGTGACATGGCAGCTAGAATTTTTATAACTTGCAACTTGGAATTACTGATTATGTTTAAATGACAAGGTAGTGATGGGGATGGCAGGGGTGGGGGTGACAGTGCTAGCCCATCTTCTCATTAACAGTTCTTACCAGCGTGTAACAGGTTTAACATATGCCAACCAGCTCAATGCAGGCCAGAGCAAGTGTAATTCTTTCATCTTCCCAGGAATTAAAGTGACTGCACCACTCTGGATTTTATGCTACAGGGGAGAGAACCAGTCTGCTTAAGGATTAACACCATTTGAAACTAAGGAGTTTTTGCTACCACTTTACTTTTTCACCCATTAGGAATTTTTTAGGATGTCCACATACCTAGACGATTAGTTTCAGTTATTACTTTCCATGTGAAGCTTTGATATTGCTTACACAGTTTTTAAAACAGCTTTATTAGGGTATAATTTAGATGTCACAGAATTTACCTATTTATACTAGTGTCACTTTTTAAAACCATTTCACCTATTAAAAATGTAAAGTCCTGAGTCTGAGTAAATTTATACAATTGTTCAGTCATTACCACAATCTAGTTTTAGAACAATTCCAACATATACCTTGCTTTTTAAATTTTTTTAATTAAATCATAGCTGTGTACATTAATGCAATCATGGGGTACAATGTGCTGGTTTTATATGCAATCTGAAATATTTTCACCAAACTAGTAAACATAGCCTTCATAGCACCCTCTTAGTTATGGTGTTAAGACATTTATATTCTACATTTAGTAAATTTCACATGTACCCTTGTAAGATGCACCATCAATTATCCTCCCTCCACCCATTCTCCCATATACTTTGCTTTTGACCAGCCCCATATGGAGATGATTTATTAAATCATTAACCAGTGCATTTTAAAGGAACTAGATCTAAGACCTAGACTAGGCATTCATTTTGAATAAAGCAAGTTTTAAGAAAAAACAAATCCATGGCTCGGCGCCTGCGGCTCAATGGACTAAAGTGCCAGCCACGTACACCTGAGCTGGCGGGTTCGAATCCAGCCCCAGGCCACCAAACAACAATGATGGCTGCAACCAAAAAATGGCTGGGCGTTGTGGGGAGCGCCTGTGGCCCCAGCTACTTGGGAGATGGAGGCAGGAGACTCGCTTGAGCCCAGGAATTGGAGGTTACTGTGAACTGCAATGCTCTATCCAGGGTGACAGCTTGAGGCTCTGTCTAAAAAAAAAAAAGAAAAGAAAAAAAAATCCTCAACTTTACTCAAAATAGAAATCCATTGAACATATTCTCCTATTCTCCAAAGAATACAAACTTAAAATGTAAATATCAAAAAGTAATACACATACCACTAATCTGTGTATTTTGAAAGATTAGGTTGTATAATTTATTGTACTTTTGTCAATAGGCATGAAAATTAATTAAAAAATGTTTCTAGGCTCAGCTCCTGTGGCTCAACAGGCTAAGACGCCAGCCATGTACAACTGAGCTGGCAGGTTTGATTCCTGCTCGGCCCATCAAACAATGGTGGCTGCAACCAAAAAATAGCCAGGCATTGTGGCAGGCACCTGTAGTCCCAGCTACTTGGGGGGCGGAGGCAAGAGACTCGCTTGAGCCCAGGAACTGGAGGTTGCTGTGAGCTGTGATGCCACAGTGCTCTATCCAGGGTGACAGCTTGAGACTCTGTCTCAAAAAAAATTTTTTTTTCTAGTTGCAACCAGTTTCACCCAATGTCAAACTTATTTTTTTCACTTTTATAAATATATGAAAATTGGATATTGGTTATTTTGGGGGGTTTTTTTGTGGAGAGGGATTAAACATTTTGAATTAGCATATCCCAAATTTATGGAAAATTATTTCTCCTTTCTATGATTGGGTTGTGCACACCTTTATGGGGTTTGGCCTGGGATACTGGCTTTGAGACTAACAGAAAAAAGACCTTCTTCCTTAAGGTGGTGTTTAAGAGGCCCTGATTTTATCTTGTTTCAATATATTATTCAAAACAGAATGAATTATCATGCCCCTTTTCTTGCAAATCCAGTATTTGTGGTATACTTCTCTTAACACACCTTCTATTAAACATGTACATAAAAATGTCCCAATTGCAAGAATTGCAATTTGGAAATAATGAAAATATTTCTACCTGTGTATGTTAATTTTTTTTGTTCCTGTCTTATCTTTAAGTTTATCTAAGTTTCAGAAGGATAGTTATGTATAATCTAATTCCAGTTTGAAAATTCCATCTATATCTTTCTCTAGCCCTAGAAGTTCCTGCTAATTCCATCCATTTTGACATTTAAATACTGTTTTAAATTGTTATTTAATATTCAATTTGTGCTATTTCATTCTCCTCTTCTCCTCCAAATATTAAGCTGCTTGTGGTTAGCATAGTTGTTTTAAATTTTATGTGTGTGAATAAATGAATTTTATATTTCTCAAGCACCAGATCCACACAGGGCATGTAAAAAGCTATTTAATAAGTATTGTTTAATTAATAAATGATGTCTCAGGTTTGTCTCCCCTTCTCTGGATCCCCATAACATTTACATTTATCATATAGCCCTGATTTCCTAGACATTACAAATTTTCTGTTCTACTGTCCCCATAAGAACAGTTGCAGGTGTTACACCATATGTCTGGGACATATAGTTCTCGATAGCTGTAATACGAAGCCATAAATCTGATATCTACTTCTCCCTTTTTGCTAATAGATTTGATTGCAATTTCAAATATAGTTCCGTTTCATTATTTAACTTACGTATTTTAAAATACAAAGGCATATTAGTAGAAAAAGTTTGGCAATATAACATACTACATGCAACGTACATAAAGTAAAATTCACCTTTACCAAAGGTAATCTACCGTCCCCCAGTCACGCCCCCGCCCCATCCTGTCTTTTTTCTACTTTGACACAACTCGCGGCTTCCACACCGAGAGCCTGGAGAACACCAGTACACAACCGGAGGCAGCTGCGCGGCCGAATGGCGCAGAGTGGCATGGAGGCCGGTGCACCTGCTCGTACATCGCCCACTCGCTAACTCTTTGACCTTGGGTGAGTCTCTCAACCTTCTGACTCCCAGAATCGTCCATAAAATGCTACCTTTCTTCCCAGGTTGTTGAGCAAGAAGAGGCAGGTAATGGGTAAGCACTTTGCGAAGCCTAAAGCACTAGGCAAATTTAAAGAGTTGTGGATCCCAGAGAAATCTTAGCGCCTGCTCTATTTCACAGCCTCGTCAATTCACCCCCGCTGCGGCACGGCGGATTCAGCGGCTCCGCCAGCAGCGGCGCCCGGGCTCGCAGACGCCTGCCAACTTCCAGGCTCTCAGCCGCGTGTAACTGGCGCTCCCTCTAGGGCTGCCTCTAGAGGGAGCCTCTAGGTCTTAAAATGCAGTTGTCTCGGTCACAGTCTCGCTCCTCCCTCTTCCAGGACCTGCGAATCGAAGCTTCCCTTTCTCCGGAAACCCGTCAACCTCTAAACTACCCCCCGCCCTCAGCCACACCCCAGAAGGCAAATGCCGGGTTCTCCACGCCCACTCGCTTCATATTTGATTTCGGCGCGCGCCCAACCTGAGGGCGGCTGTGATTGGTTGGAGGTAAGCAAACTTCCCATATGATTGGTTGATAATAGCTAACGGGCGTTAATACTACAGGGGCTGAATGATGATTGGTTTCTAAATAAAGGAGGCGGAGTAAAAGGCGGAAGAAGAAGTTGGGGGCGGGGAGAGAGGAGAAGGTGCGTGATGGAAGTAGTTAGGTGCCCGGAGCACGGTAAGTGGCCAGGGTCTTAGGTTCCCCAGAGGCCTGTCACCTAGTGAGGTGCATTCGTTAACTTGCTTCTCTTCTCAGGGACTTTCTGCTTTCTGAAGACTGGCATCCGCGATGGCCCGAATAAAGGGAAGAGCTTTTACGTGTGCCGGGCGGACACGTGCGGCTTCGTGCGGGCCACCGAGTAGGTCTCGAGCAGCCCACGCCACGGGGACCAGGAGGAACGTTGGGGCCCTCCCTGATCTGCAGTGTCAGGTCCTTTGAGCGATTGGTCATCTCGGGGCAGCGCTGCGTGTTAGGAAGACGCTCCGCCGTTCTGGCTGTGTGACCCGAGGCTGCTTACTTTCTCTCTCTGGGCCGCCGATTCCCCCACTCGTATAATGGAGAATCTCGCTGCATCTGGATCCTTTTGGTGTTTTCCAACTCTGGGTTTATAGTCACCTGCCAGGCTTTAGTCACTCCCTTTTCCTGCTGGAACAGAAGTGAGGACACACAGCAGACTGTATAAAATGATTTGGCTCGAAACACATTGTGTTAGCCTTAAAAAAAAAAAAAAAGATACTCTGCATTTAAATGGTGAGATAGATAATCCAAAGAAATATGTTACTTTAGACATTACTGCTAAAAGGAACGTTAGGGATCTGATTTAGAATTTGAGACCTAAAAATGTGAAGCATCTTTTCTAAAGTGAGAAAAGTTAATACTGTCTCATCAAGTGTTAATATTTTCACAACACCAGATAGCTACATTTTTTATGTGAATTTAAAATTATCATTAAACATTTTTTTTTCCTGTTCTCTCTTTGCTGAACTTGATAGCGAAGTTATTTTTCTCCATATCCTATGTAAAATACACAGTGGATATCAGTACTAGAAGAGCTTCCTTCAACATATATATTTACTTCTCAAGTTTCCCTTCCATGATTATTGGTATCTTTCTTTGCTTTGAAACTGAGCAAAAGCCCTTGTGTCCTTTTTCAGATTTAGAAAATAAATTTTGACAGCAGTTGTTTCTTTGAAAGATGTTTTCTTTGTCCTCTTTGCCCAAAGCTTTTTTTCTTTGAAAGAAATTACTGGGATCCAGTTTAATTCAATGCAAACTCATTCTGGTAAAGCAGTATGAAATGTTAAGATAGAAAATAACAATAGAAAGTACTCAAGCTATCTAGATCAACAACATAGCATTGTATCAGGGTTCACTGGTTCTGGTTTCTAAAGATATTGAGCCTCTGTAATTCCAGACCCAAGTCAACTGTTGCTGAGGCACAGGCATATTTAGGTTTGCAGGAATTAAGCATAAATATTGAATAAGATTCAGGTTTACATTAAGAGAAACATGCTCTTATATAAGGTCCCGTTTATATAAACATGTTGCTATACAAACTAGTAAAATACTTGAAGAGAATTATTTGATAAACTTGATCTATTTGGAATATGTTGGATAACCAGAATACAGGCCAAAATGGAGAGTACTTTAGAACTTCATTCAGACCTATTTCCCTCAGTTGTTATATATTTAAATTTTTTCACGATAACTTAGAGGAAGTGGTTAAAAAACTTTTGCCAAGCAAAATGTGTTATTAGAAGTAGGCATATGAATAAGTGATAACTAACAGGGTCTTAAAGGGAAAGGATGGTGGAAGAAGCTGGTGAAATTTATGGAAGGCCCCACAGCCAGCCTTGGATACTTCATTTCTAGGGCTATCACGGTGTGAGGTCACATAGCGCAGTGTAGTTTTAAATTTTTGAGTCATCAAGAAAACTATATTATCACTTTTTATTTGAGGGAATAGGCAATGGTGAAACCTAAGGACTTTTCTGAAAGGAATTCACAAAGAACAATGTGTAGGGTTTACAAGTCAAGTGGATGTCATACAGAGACTCTTGGTTTAAAACCCATAGTTTTGATTGGATTTAAACAATATCAAGGATATTGAACTTTGTTCATTGTCTCTTAAAACAAAATTTTTTCCATTTCATTCTCTAGCGTTCCGGTTTCTCATTGTTTATTGCATGAAGATTGTGTAGTAGAGCTTCAAGGTTTGCTTCTGCCACAGGGCAAGAAAGAACACAGGTACGTGTCCAAAAGGAACACCTAAGTATACTTGCTTGTTTTTTTTTTCCTCAAAGAGTTGCAGCTAGGTTTGTGTTAGGCTTGTTCTTAAAAAGTCGTTATTAAAAAACAAACAGTATTTCTATATGTATTGAATATCTCTGGGCTGTTGCACCCTAACTGCTGAGCACCTAGTTCGTCTGAGATGCCTGACCTGTGGTTAATTTCTAGGTAAATAGCTTCACTGTCATTCCTCTCCAGCTCTCAAATAGCCACTGGCATCAGCCTAGCAGTAGTCACTGACTTGTCAACTTTCTAATTCTGGTCCTAGAACAAAGTAATGCTAAAAATGCCTAACATATGTTTAGTACTCAATACTTGATAGTTTCCCCTCCTTTACGTGGGGATTTGGGAAGGGCAGAGAAGTCTATTTAGATGGGAGATGATATTTGCCATGGGTATTGCAAGATAAGTAGGGATTCACTAATATTAGAATGGGGTCATATTTAATGGGTTAATATATTAGACGTGAAGTAATGAAGTATTTGCACATATTAACAAGTATTTGGTTTGGTAACAGCTTAGCATATTGTTTAAGTGGGGATTTCAGGAGAAAAGGCTGCCCAGGAAGGTAGGAGCCAGGATGTGATAGTCCCTGAATGGTATTCTGTGCACTTCAGAATTATACTAGATTCTAGACCCTCCCTCCAACCCCCCAAATAAAGACAGTGGAGTGTCACTTTCACAGTTTTTACCTACCAAGTTCAATCAGATGAATTTTGAGATCTGCCTATATAAGCAAGATCCTAGGCAAAATATCATTCCGGTAAGAGCCCAGGTGATATTTTGAATTACTCTTCTAGTTAATTCTGCCCCCCTCATTCCTGACCTCCCCATCAGCAATCACTATTTTGATTCTTACCACTTTAGATATGTTTTGCTTGTCCTTGAACTTCATCTAACTGAAATCATACTGTATATGCACTCTTTTATGTCTGATTTTTTTTACTTAACAGTGCCTATGAAATTTTTCTGTATCACATGTAGCAATAGTTCATCCTTTTTATTGCTGAGTTAAATTCCATACCACTGTTTCATGTGCTTATTTGCTATGAGAAAATTTTGAAGTATTTGTTTAAATCTTTTGCCCGTTTTTTAGCTCATTTTTTTATTTTTTATGTATGTATGTATTTGTTTTTTTGAGACACAGTTTTACTTTCTTGCCCCTGGTAGAGTGTCATGGTGTCATAGTTCATATCAATCTCAAACTCTTAGGTTCAAGTGATCCTCTTGCCTCAGCCTCCCAAGAAGCTAGGAGGATGGGCACCCACCACAGCACCAGGCTAATTTTTTTTCTTTCTTTTTTTTTTTTGGAGACACGGTCTGGTTCTTGCTCAGGCTGGTTTTGAACTTGTGAGCTGAAGGGATCCACCCGCCTTAGTCTCCCAGAGTGCTGGGATTATAGGCATGAGCCACTGTGCCCAGCTTAGCCCATTTTTTTAATTAAAATTTTTATCAAGTAATTTTAGATTCACAGTTGTAAAAAATAATACAGAGAGATCCCCTATAGACTTAACTTATTTTCCCCAATGGTAACATTTGCAAACCCTTTTTTTTTTCCTAGAGACAGAGTCTCAGTTTGTCGCCCTCGGTAGAGTGCCAGGCCATTTCAGCTCATAGCAACCCCAGCTCTTGGGCTTAGGCAATTCTCTTGCCTCAGCCTCCAGAGTAACTGGGACTACAGGTGCCCGCCACAACACCTGGTTATTTTTGTTGTTGTTGTTGTTGTTGCAGTTTGGCCAGGGCCCAGTTCGAACCGCCACCCTCAGTATATTGGGGCTGGTGCCCTACTCACTTCGCCAAAGACACCGCCCTGCAAAACTTAGTATAATATCACAAACAGGATGTTGATATTTGTACAATCCACTGATTTTATTGGTAAAGAAAATTTTATTTCTACTAACGTGTGTGTGTATGTATTTAGTTGTATGCAATTTGATCTACATGTAGACTTATGTATCTGCTACTCCAGTTTAGGTACTGAACAGTTCCATCATCATGGGGCCCCTTCTGTGGTCCTCTTATAACCATACCCACTTTCCTCCCCATCCTTCCTCCTCACCTCTGACAACCACGAATCTGTTCTTTATTTCTAAAATGTCATTTCAAAATTATTACATAAATAGGATTTTTGCTTTTTAAAAAATTATTGTCTTTTTATTATTAAGTTGGAAGCGTTCTTTGTATATTCTCTGTGCAAGTTCTTTGCCAGATATTTGTCTTGTGAATACTAGAATCTCTGTAAGTTGACCACCGAAAGGATTGTAACATACTGGTAAGGAACTAGTCCTACTGTACTGATGAAAGTGAGGTCAACTTAAGGAGCTAGTTATCTGTGGAGGTTCTGCTGTACTTTATTGCAGTCTGTGGTTTTCGTTTTCTTAACAGTTTTTTGAAAAGCAGAAGTTTTTAATTTTTATGACATCCAATTTATTATTTTTTCATAGTTTGTCCTTTTTGTCTTCTCTGCAATAAAGCTTTGCCTACCCTAAGATCCCAAATATCTCAAAACCTCTTCTAGAATCCTTACAACTTTTTTTTTTTTTTTTTTCAGTTTTTGGCCGGGACTGAGTTTGAACCCGCCACCTCTGGCATATGGGGCTGGTGCCCTACTCCTTTGAGCCACAGGCACTGCACAGCTTTTTTGTTTTTTAAAAAAGAACTTTTAAATTTAAATCTGTGATTCAAATTAATTTTGAATATTGTGTGAGGTAGAATAGAGGTTCTTTTCTTTTTTTTTTTAATATATTAACCAATTGTTGCAGCACTGTGTTTTGAGATTTTTCCTTTCTCTACTCAAATGCTTGGCATCTTTGTAAAAAGAAATCAATTGGTCCAATATTATGGGTCTGTTTCTGGGCTTGCTAAACTGTTCCATTGATCCATTTCTCTATCCTTACATAATTAATGAAGTAAAATATGAGTATGAGTCTTCCAACTTCATTCTTTTTCATGATTGTGTTGGCTGCTCTATGATCATTGTGTTTTCATAGAAGATATAGAATCAGCTTTTCTAATTTCTACAGAAAACCTCACTGATATTGCATTGAATCTATTAGGTCAGTTTGGAGAGAACCGTCATTAATACTGAGCCTTCCTGGGCTCAGTCTCTCATGCCTGCAATCCCAGGTACTTCGGAGGCTGAGATGGGAGAGGATTGCTTGAGCCCAGGAGTTGGAGGCTGCGGTGAGCTATGCTTATATCATTGCACTCCAGCCTGGGCAAGAGATGGGACCCTGTCTCTTAAAAAAAAAATAAACAAATAAAAGAAAGAACAGAAAAAAGAAAAATATTGTTTTCCAATCCACAAACATGTTTTTTTTCATTTATGACATTAAAAATGTCTCATCATCTGGCTTGGTGCCTGTGGCTCAACGAGCTAAGGCGCCAGCCACATACACCTGAGCTGGCGGGTTCAAATCCAGCCTGGGACCGCCAAACAACAATGACGGCTGCAACCATAAAATGGCCGGGCGTTGTGGCGGGCGCCTGTAGTCCCAGCTACTTGGGAAGTGGAGGCAGAAGACTCACTTGAGCCCAGGAGTAGGAGGTTGCTGTGAGCCGTGATGCCACGGCACTCTATCCAGGGTGGCAGCTTGAGGCTCTGTCTCAAAAAAAATAAAATAAAAATGTCTCATCATTATATTCAATATTTTTTATTATAGAGTTCCTTTACACCTTTTGTTAAGTTCATTCCTCAACGTTTATGGTTTTTGGTGATGTTGTAAATGGAATTTGTAATTTCATTTTTGTATTGCTTTTTCCTGGTGCAGTGGGGCTGGTAAGCCTTTATTGTGTAAAGTTGTTAGGTCCTCCTGATATGTGAAACCATTTACATTGTACTGGGGACCCTCTAGCACACAGAAGAAACACTGTTGTAGGTGGTAGGAAGGTACTCAAGGATTTTTGATCCAATTTCCATTAAAAGAAGAACTATGGAAGACAGAGTAAAGATGGTAGCGGCAAAACGACTACAGAAATAACAGCTGCTGTTGAATGCTGCTCCCTGGCACACTCGTCACCTCTTATCTTCATGTAATCTGTTGTGATAGGTTTCCATATTCCTGCTTTTCATACATATGAGGAAACCACCTATGAGAGAGGTCAGAAAAGAAATGTGAAGCCTCAAGGTTCTGAAGCGTTGTTGCTGGGATTTGATCCTTGGTCCAGCTGCTCTCCTGCTTTGTCTTACATGAAAGATGACTGTTTGAGGTTGGGCAGTGGAGTTGGGTACAGCTAGAGAAGAGAAAACTTGCTAAAAGAGAATTGATAAGCTGCGTTTCTTCCTCTACTTTCTCATCTGGACTAGCGAGCATAGTGGCCCCCACTGCCCTGGTTGGAGGGTTCAGAGAGTAAATGCCTGTGGGGCACTTAGTCTGGTGCTGACACACTGCTCAGTAGGAGAGTGGGGGCTTCTGGGGAGGCGTTTACGTAAGGAAAGACAAGGGAGGAGAGGGAAGAAGAGGACTAGATGGAAGGCTCACGCACACGGCTCTGCTCAGTCACGTCTGCTGTAGGTGTGAAGCTAGCTAGAAAGTGAGTGTGCAGCTCTGAACAAAGGTCTGGTGGAGACGGAACTCTGAGAACGTGCCATTAACATTCTTTGTACTAGGTAGATGAAACTGAGAAGTGACCATTACTTTAAATAGAAAAATAAGTATACTAAATGTATTTCCAAAATCTAGACCACTGTTTTGTTTTCGTTTTTGTTTTTGAGACAGGGTCTGGCTCTATCACCAAAGCTGGAGTATAGTGGCATCATTATAGCTCCCAGTGATTTCAAACACCTGGGCTCAAGTGATCCTCTTTCTGAGTAGCTGGGACTACAGGTGCCCACCACCATGCCCGACTAATTTTTCTGTTTTTTATAAAGACAGGGGTCTTGCCTGTGCTCAGTCTGGTTAGCAATCCGCCTGCCTCAGTCTCCCAGAGTGCTAGGATTGAGCCACTGTGCTTGACTTACTAGAGCTTTAGAAAGGTTGTTTTAGGATAAATAAAGCACAGTTCTCTCAACACACACACAAAATAACAGCAACAAAAAGCAGGTACCCTGTTAGGTGGGAGAGGTTGGGAATTTAAACAGAAATAGATAAGCCAGTGTGTGGGGGTGACTTTCTCAGCAGACAATAAGGGCATTTAGCCAAAGCCCACGTACTCTGGAGAATGAGTTCAGGGACTACAGCCTTTCCTTTCCTCAAAGTTGGTTTTCCTTTCAAGAACTTAAGTATTTTACATCCTATAATTAATATTTTTATGTTTGGCTTCACATAGCTAGGAGGTGGATGCAGCAGAGTAATGGAAGAGAAGTATGAACCCAACTAAGATTTTTCACACCTTGCTGTGTTGCTGCATTTGTGTGCAGTTCTCCCATTTAAACACCAGGTGGCATCACTCACCAGCATACGACTGGCCCTTGAGCCCTGGCTCTGTGTAGGGGCAGTAAAGAAAGCGGATGGCCTTCCAGGAAAACCAGAGGGAAAATATCTCTCTCACCTTTTTTCCTCCATGAGAGGGATCCACCTCCAACTCTCTTTAGAAGTGCTCTAAACTTTCTCTTTGTTCTTCCTGAATAAAATCTCTTTGTTACCACTGCCTCTCCAGGAAACACTGGGAAGAAATCTTGCCTTGACATATATGACGTCACACACATCATATGTTACCGGTTATACAAATGTCGACCCTTGGTGTCGAGCTCCTGAGGTCATTCTCTCCCTTCTCTCTTTGTCAGACCTTTTATTTTTGAGGATAGGGGGTCAAATTAAATAGAAATATTTCTTTGCCTAAACATGGATATTAACATGTTTTCATTATCTTGCGATGGGATGTGAAATATTTTATTTTTTATAACAATTAAATCTTCACCATTCAGAAGATTGTGGTATTTTGGTATTTTCATTATGCTGTTTTTACCGTGTGAAAATTTAAAATTTTTATGTAGACAAAATTACTAAATTTTTTTATCTCTCACCTTTAGGATTCACTTCTATACTTCAGGATTTCAAAAATATTCATCTCTTGGGTTTATTTTTTTAGAACATTTATGGTTTGTTTTTTTAAACATGTTTTCCCTCATCTTGAATTTTAGTATAAAATAATGAGGTAGAAATTCAGCTTTCTGTTTTTCCATTGCTGGAGCATATAAAAACATGAACTCAAAAACATGAGAAAAAGTGAATCCAGGACCCTGTGCCAAACTTGGGGTACAAGTTAGACAGACCAAGATGGCAGAGCAGTCCCACCTGTGTGTTAAGTGCTACATTAATGTGTTCAGATACCAAGTGGTTCAGTGACTTCAAGACCCACAGTAAGAGATTAAGAAGGTTGCTAACAAAATAAAGGAGTTGAGGCTTGAATTTTTTTTTTTCTTTTCTGAGACAGAGTCTCACTTTGTCACCCTGGGTAGAGTGCTGTGGCGTCATAGTTCACAGCAAACTCAAACTCTTGTGCTCAAGCAATTCTCCTGTCTCCACCTCCAAAGTAACTGGGACTACAGGCACCTGCCATAACACCTAGTTATTTTTAGAAATGGCGTCTTGCTCTTGTTCAGGCTGGTCTCAAACTCATGAACTCAGGCAGTCTACCCTCCTCGGCCTCCCAGAGTGCTAGGATTATAGGCATGAGCCACCTCACCTGGCCTTGAACTTGGTCTTGAATGACCTTTAAAATTTTGATAGAGGAAAATACAAAGAAGTGTTCAGGCAGAGCATAAGCAGAAGTGTAGCTGTAGGCAAAAGCAGGGTGGTTGGCAAGAATAAGCTCATAGTTGTTGTTATTGAGTATGTCCTTGATATGTATCAGACTTCATTCTGATTGTTTTATCTTTACATGTGGTAAGGTATTTAATCTTCATAATGACCATAGGAGAAATGTACTATGACTATTATTATTATTTTACCATCTTACAGAAAAGGAAACTACCACAGGAGGGCACTCAACTAAGGTGTCTGGTGTTTCAGAACTGTTAATTACGTGGTGGAGCTGGGATTCGAACCCAGGGCCGGTAGTTTTCAGTGATGTTCATCCTGCTGCCTGAGGGCATGCTGATTTTGTGAGGACTTTTTATGCTTATCTGTAGTGTCAGATACCATGAAAAGTATGCAGGGACCTTCTTGCTAATCAGTGTTTGTGTAATGCGTGGCCCAAGACAATTCTTCCATTGTGTGGGAGAGAAAAAAGCAGTTGGACAGCCTTGTTAGAGCTTGAGAGAATCTCAGTTTGCCAAAGGGGTTGAACTTGGCAGCGTGATGCTGGTTAGACAGGATTTGTCTTCTGGGGAAGCAGATACAATTGAAGAGGTCTGGCTTCCTCCGGCTAATTTCTTCATTGCTATTGTTTGTGACCTCTGTCATGAAAAAGAATTAGTCAACGGATTACAGAAATTATGCTCTTCTTTATAGTGGACTTAATAGTTGCTTTCTCAGGGAAAATGTATTTTCACTGCTTTCTTTGTTGATTTACAAGTTGATAAAGATAACATAACAGTAACTTTTCATCCTAAAAACAGGAACCAGAATGGAAAACAAAATACCCAATGTAATCAATAATCAATACTAATATAAAACCAGTATATAAACACACACATGTCCGCAAGAAAGAAAAACACAAGTACAGTCTAGCAAAGGGGAGAGGAGAGGGGCGGAGGGAGGGCGATTAGCAGGAGGAGGGAGAGACAGACCTTCTGGGCAAGGGCTTAACTACAACTTGAACTTTACCTTAGAATTGAAAACAATGTAACCTAAACATCTGTATCCCCATATTAATTTGTAATAAAAATAATTTTTTTTAATTTAAAAAATATTCTATAGCAAACTAAAAGAACAAACGATAGAGGAGCCTCTCCAGATTGGTTTTAATTAAAAATGTGAGCGGCAGCACTTTTCACACTGTGCCTAGCTCCCAGCAGTGCTGTGTTGTTTCCGTCTTTTTCTCGGTCGTGCCCCTCTCCCAAAAGTCTACATGACTTGGGCTTTGAAATAGGTACTCGGGTCATGAGTCACTCACTGACAGGGATGCATTCTGAGAAATGTGCTGGCAGGCGATTTTGTCCTTGTGGGAATAACTCAGAGGGAACTGACATCAACCTGTCTGCTGTAGCCTAGGACACACACCCAGGCTACAAACCCGTACAGTGTGTTACTGTGCTGAATTCCTGCTGAATTCCGCAGGCAGTTATTACACACTGTGAAGTATTTGTGCATCTAAACAAAGCAGAGGTGCAGTAAAGATACAGTGTTACAATCCTACAGGAAGGTGGTTGTATGCAGTCTGTTGTGGACCGAAGTGTCTCATAGCACATGACTGCACTTAGGAAATATTCTCTCAGTAAAGATTTTAAGTATTTGAAACACTGTCAACAAGAGCAACAATTTGTTCTTAATTTATTTCTAAAGGTAGTAGTATCCCCTAGTAGTAGCCAGTACTTTGGATTTTATGCATTCAACCCATTTCAGAAATTTTATTGCATATATTCAATATAATATCCCATTGCAGTGAGAAAAATTAAAGAGACCAGGAATTTTGAAAAACATGAGCTCAGATGGGAAAAGTGTGAGTTTGTATGAGAGGGAGGGGCCAGAGCTATTTTCTTTTTAGATTCACTTTTATGGAATATTCATATGTGGCTTGTTCATCTTTACTTCCGTATCCAGGTGAAGTCATGGTATTGGGAGGGTGGGACGTCCTCTGGCTTCTCTGTGAATTAGGATTCGCCCTCTTGGGAGGCACATCGTGTATCACGCGACTAAGAAGCTAGCAAAAGGGACGGGCGTGGTAGCTCACAGCTGGAATCCTACCACTCTGGGAGGCGGAGGAGAGTGCATTGCCTGAGCTCAGGAGTTCAAGACCAGCCTGAGCAAAAGCAAGACCTGCTAAAAATAGAAAAACTAGCTGGGCATTGTGGCAGGGGCCTGTAGTCTGAGCTACTCGGGAAGCCGATGCAAGAGGATCACTTGTGCCCAAGTGTTTGAGGTTGCTGTGAGCTGTGACGCCAGGGTACTCTACCCAGGGGGACAGAGTGAGACTCGGCTCCCCCTCTGAAAAAAAGAAAGTTAGTAAAAGAACAAGAAATTAAACTGAAGGAAAGCAGCAGGAAGACAGGCGTGTACAAAACAGCATATGGAGAACTAATAAATAAAAATCTAGAAATTAACCTGATCAAGAAACAGAGAGAAGGCACGAACACACAAGGTGAGCGAATGGCCGGTGTACGAGGCTGTTTCCTTCATTGTGCCTTTGCCGTGAGTAGGAAAAGATTGGAAACAGCCAACCTGTCTATCAAGAGAGTCTGGTTAAAAATAATACAACGTGCACATAGTGGAGAGCCCTGCAATGAAATGAAAGAACACACAAGGAAGCTCTTCATGTGTATGCTCTTACAGAAAAATCTTTAGGGCATTTGCCAAGTAAAGAAAGAGAAGGAAGGTATTTAGTAGTATGTGCGTTTTTGCAACCCATTTGTGTAGAAGAGGAAAAAATAAAGAATATGTTTATATTGACTTGTATATGCATATTATTTATTTATTTATTTTTTATAATTCAGTGAATCTTTTTATTTATTTACTTATTTATTTATTTGCAGTTTTTGGCCAGGGCTGAGGTTTGAACCTGCCACCTCTGGTATATGGGACTGGCGCCCTACTCCTTTGAGCCACAGGTGCCACCCTATATATGCATTTTAAAATCTCTAGGAAGGTAAACAAAACCCTAATAAGTACGGTTACGTGTTTGGAGGGAGAGAAACTGGGCAGATAGAACATGGGGGTGGTTTTCACTGCTTTTTTATGGCTGTTGGTTGAGTACATTGCCTGTTTCAACAAATAAGATGTATTTCGTAAAACTTCTTTAACAGATTAAAAGTTTTTGAGATGTCGTCTTAGGCAATAAAAAAAATCAGTCTGTTCCATTTTAGGCAGCAGGGCTTTCTACACAGGCAAGGTGTGGTTGGGAACACAGGTCATGTGTGGCTGTCATCCAACATTTTGTTGGACATCACGGCACAGCTGATCCTATAGTTAAACTTGCACGGCACAGTTAAATTATGTTGATCCAAAAAAAAAAAAAAAAAAGAATATACTTACTATGCTTTGAACTTCTTTCTAAAATAATTTAATTAATGATCCCTACACATTTTCACAGCACACTTCAGATCCTCTCACTGCACACTAGAGTACCTTGAGGTACCTGTTGAAA
>CAUYON010090816.1:0-138206 GCA_963573935.1 Arctocebus calabarensis
CAGGTGGACGATGAGGTAACAGAGGTAACAGAGATACGGCGGGTGGACGGCAGACGCAGGTGGACGATGAGGGTAACAGAGGTAACAGAGACACGGCGGGTGGACGGCAGACGCAGGTGGACGATGAGGGTAACAGAGGTAACAGAGACACGGCGGGTGGACGGCAGACGCAGGTGGTAACAGGCAGGAGGGTGGGGCCCAGGTGCATGTGGACGAACATGGATCCAGCGCAACCCTGTGTTCCCCTGACACCCTCTCCTTCATGGTGGGCCGGCCCGAGGCCCTAACACTGAGTTGGTGGCCAAGGAACCAGGGCTCAAGCCCAGACTAACTCTCACCAGGCACCAGGTGGCCTGACCTCCGTGTCGGGCACAGACAAGTCCAGGTCGGCGTCCATCTCCTCTCAGCAGCAGTGGGGCCCTGACACCCATCCTGACCCGAAGCAGGGCAGGGTGGACAGAACAGTCTCCTCTCCATGTCAGGCCACCTGGTGCTCCTAAGTCTCCAGCCTGGACTGCTGCCCCCCATCTCTCTTTCTCAGGCACCTGATCTTTCTGTGATTTTCTGCCAGCCCAAACTGAGCACTCCTTAGGGGCTGCTGGACTGGACGTCCTGCTTATCCCTGCAGCTGGACACAGCGGGACACAGCTGGACACAGGACCCCAGGAAACAGATTCAGCTCCAGGTCCCAGACCCCCTAGGGGCCCTTGTCATCCCACAGGGTGGGGTGACCTGAGCCAGGAAAGAACAGGACCCCTAGTTACATGTAAAAGGAGGGCGGCTTTGTTGATGAGGGGTCAGGAAAACAGGGCAACACCCCCTGCAAGCCCACCCCTCACCCAGGAGATGCTGCAGACAGGCTGGGCAGGGGGGTATGGTCAGGATGGGCTGTTTTCACACAATAGCCGGCCCACAGGCTGCTGGCCCTGGTGTGAAATTTCACAGCCCCAGCACTACAAGCAGAGTCCCGTAGAGTTTCCTAGGGCAGTGAGTCCGTCCAACCCAAGCACCCCTCCTTGCACAGGCATCAGATGTCAGCCTTGCTTCCCAACACACCCTTCTTAAACCAAGGAACCCCCCACCCTCTATGATGTACACCAGCAGGCTCCTGAAGGGGACTGCCACTGTCCTTGAGGACTGGCGTGGGAACACTAAGGATTTGATGTAAGATGTGTGTGAATTTTAAAGATAACAAATAAGACTTCAAAGAAATGTCACGCTTTCTCTGGACTCCTCCTGGCAACAGCCACCCAGTCCTGTAGGGGGGGTCCTGCAGGGGGGTGGGTTTACTATTCCCTCTCTTCTAGAGTCTTCAGAGGGAAAACTTTGCCTCCCGTGCTATGCTGTGAGCCTCTCTGTCATTGAAGACCAACCGTCTGACACCCCTCTGCCTGACACAGCCTGCCGCACACACGCTCCAGCTCTGTGACGCACCATGACGTTAAAAAGGGACAAAATGATATAATCAGCCCTTCCTTTCTATTCATTAAAGGAGAAAAACTCAACAGAATCAACTTCTTTGTAGACAGACAAAATAAGCCTTTTCCCAACCTCAGCAAAGATGCTCAGCTTCCCTAGCTGAGAAACAGAGGTGGGGCTCAAGGCCACAGCGTCCCCTGAGCCAGAGGCCGGGAGGGGTGGGGAGTCTCGTGGGAACCGCCCACCACATCTCGCAGCTCGTGGGCAGCAGGGAGCCTGGCACGTGCTGGCCAGA
Organism: Arctocebus calabarensis; assembly: GCA_963573935.1. Taxonomy (NCBI): domain Eukaryota; kingdom Metazoa; phylum Chordata; class Mammalia; order Primates; family Lorisidae; genus Arctocebus; species Arctocebus calabarensis. The sequence goes on from CAUYON010090816.1 coordinate 1,715, forward strand.
GTGCCGTGGCGACACTTGGGGTATTCAGAGAGCAAGAACAACGTGTCTTGCAAAGAATGTACAGGGACGGGCAAAATACTAAATGATTCAAGAAGCAGCATGACCTGGCCTTGGGAACTTGGAGCTGCAGAATGGTCTAGCATCCAATTCCATCTGGCTCCCAAACACGAGACCACACTGAAAGGCCACCTCTGCTCACCACTGGCCTGAGGGATGTGGATGTGGTTGCCAAGGAGGAAGCCAGGTGCACAGCGTTGTGGTGTGGGCAGGCACTTCTGGAGGGGCGGGGGACACGGCCCGTGTGGGAAGGCACATGCCTGCAACCTCACAGCAGACTATGGTGCGCAAGGGATAGCGTCATCTGAAAGTTCTCTAGAGGAGAAAAGGACTTAGCAAATGCAGTTAAGTGAGTGCCGTGGCCCGAGTCCCCCTTGGACGGGGTCTGCTGCTGAGCAAGGGCACAGGTCTACAGGTTTGCTGTCACAGCCCTGCTGGGTCACTCCTGCATCACCCCCAATGCACTGTGTGACCCCTGATCCACTGCTGTCCAGGGTCAAGGAAAAGCTCTTCTAGAGAGGCCTGGAAGCTCTGGTGACTGAGCTCATCACACCAAAGCTGCCCGTGGAGCACGGGCAGAACTGCGGGAGAAACACAGAAGCAGCAGACGCCTGTGACCTCAGGGGGCCCAAGGTGAGGGGAGGCCAGAAAGGCAGTTCCATGGGTAGGTGACGAGAAGGGCAGCCCAGTTCTGTACTGACTTCCAGCTGCCACCTCATGGAGGAACAGAGGACAGGGAATGTCGGGGCTGGGCTTTAGGACACACCAACATGACCTCCACCCTACACAGCAGGTTCCCAAATCCAGAATGATGGGGGATTCTTAGGGGACCCATCAGTAGTAGTGCCATGCCTAGGATGGGGGAGGGGGAAGGCTGCAGGGAAGGGGATCAGTCTTTAAAAAAACTTATTTTGAAATAATTTAAGACTTGCCAAAATTTGCAAAAGTAATGCAGAAGAAATTTTTGTCTTCTGTTATAAACTGAATTGTGCCCTCCCAAAATTTGTATGTGGGAGTCCTAACAGTTCTTTAGAACATGGCTACTTAGAGGAAGAATCTTTAAGGAGGTGACTAAGGTGGAACAAGGTCATGAGGGTGGGTCCTTCTAAGAAGAAGAGGCTGGGGTGCAGACACCCTCGGAGGGAACAGCACAACCCAGGGAGAAGACAGCCCCCCACAAACCGCAGACAGGGGCCTCGGAGAATCCAGCCTGCCAGCTCCTCCATCTCGGACTTCTGCCTCATCAATTTTGAGAAAATTAATTCCTGCTGTTATACCCACCAACCCCCAGGCAGCCTGAGCAGTCCCTTCTACCTTCACGCGCCTCCCGTGCCACACTCCACATGCGCTCAAGCCGGGACACAGCCTGGGTACCTAGGCAGTCACAGCTTATTCTAATGGCACCAGTTCTGTCACCTGACCTGTGCACACTCTTCTATGACACTTCCCAAACTGTCTATGGTGAAGGACTCATTGTTTTATTTCCAATTCGCTGGGAATATATATTTCTGTTTTTTAAAAAAATAGAAAAAAGCAATTACTGGGAAAAGGGAATAAAAAAGACACACGCCGCGCGAAGCTACTTTCACACCATTACATGCAACAGACCTCAAATGACTCTTTCAGTTTGCTGGGAAAGATCTAGAATGCCTCTCTCAGATCCTGTATGCCACTGCAGGGCCAGCACGCCATGGTCTTGAACGCCACTTTGAGGAGCTCTGATTTGCATCACAGGAGGCCTGTGTGGTAACAGGGGGGCTGCCACGGATTCAAATTCTGAATGGCCCTATGCTAATCATTTGTCTGTAGCTCAGCTTCCTCACGGAGCCCAGCTCAGAGTGGTCAGATTAATGAGGATGACACACGTGAACCTTCAGACAAGAACCTCAGCTATGATAACCCGCACTCGGGCGCCACTCCGGGACGTCAGCCTGATAGATTTCCAAGCCTTTGACACTGCCCTAGAGACTCCGGACATGCAGATGTCTACCTCGTGAAGCTGTGTTACGAGCATGTTATTTATCTTTGTGGAACTTGGGTTTATCTTTGATTGCTTTCAGGTCCTTCCATAATGTCGACATCCTGATTCCCTTCCACTGGTATCTGCAGGTGGCCACACCCTGTGAGCTTCCTGCCATCCCGGCCATTACTCAGCACTCAGTAATGCAAGGTCACTCCAAAACACCATCTGTCCACACTCCACCTCCTCACCCGCCCCAAAGGAAAGGAGAAAAATTATTCCATTCCGTCTCCACTTTTCTCCCTTCCTCCTCCCACACGCACATTGACACACTCACACACACTCACAAGCGCACAACTAAACATAGGCTTGCCTTAACCTCTACTTCTAAATTAATTTTTCTTCCCTGGGCATTTGCGGACACTCCGTTTCTGTTCTTTCCCCCACAGAACACAGATGTCTTTGAAAGCACCAGGCCTGGGAATGCCTCATGGAGGCTTGCAAATTGGGTTAAAAACAATTTTTTTTCCTCCCAATCCATACAAATCCTTGCTCATCTGTTCCTCCTTTCAGCAGAATTCACTGGCGGCCCCACCCAATGAGCGATTGTGCCCATGTGGAAGAACAGAATAAAAACGCTCCGGAATCAGTTCCAGAGGCCTCAGCCTTGGTGCTGTCTGGGGCGAGACCAGCAAGGACGCCGCCTGACTGTCGGGGAAGGTACTGGCTCGGGACCTTTGTGGCCTTGACCATAACCCACCTGAGTCAGAATCAAAAGATGAGTACGAGTCCTTGCAGGCCCCGAGCCGTCCGAGACATGGCTTTCATGGGTTCCACACACTTACTGTGTGACAGGGCCCCTTTTGGATCCTGTGTGTCAACACACATCCAAAAGCATGAAGCCTGTCCCTCCTTCCCCTCCTTGGAGGTGACAATCATTTACTGGCCCTCATCATTGGTGGCTCAACAGTGGGGACTGGGGATAGTTTTCCCAGATGGTGGCCTCACCCCCTGCTGACTTCTGTGGCTGTTAGCGTCCGTGCCACTTGTTCCCTTGTTCCCAGGCTCACTTTCTGCCTTGATTCCCCTTTATACCTCTGAGCCAGTGGTCCCTTTCTAGAGTCCCCATGGGTCTCCCAAGCCCTGGACTCTCACCTCCACCAGTGCAGTCTCATTCCTTCTGCCCGCCACTGAGCCTGGCACCCTGTACCATCCCTGGCATCTCTGCCCAGCCCCCGGGGGTCTCCTCCTGCCCCACCATTCAGGCTCTGACTCTTCCTTCCAGGCGGTTCCTTCTGCACAAACATGGAGACCTCACTGACCCAGCTCTAAAACACTTCCCACTCCCTCTCTCCTCCACTAGAACAAGCTGGGCTCTCTCTCCTGTGACAAAAGTGTGTGCTTGGAACTTGCAGCATGAATTGTTTATTTTTAGGGTTAGATTTGGGGTCTGACTTTTAAGTTCTTGGTTTGCTCTCTAGTCTGATCTCAGCAGGGAGGGGGGAACCAAAAGTCTCAGAGGTCAACACCAGGCACCTGCTCTCGGGGCATAGACGGCCTCTGCCCTCACACCATGAGTCCGCCTGGCCTCATGTCACTGCCCCGACTATGGATCTTATCATCATCTTACAAACGGCCAGGCAGCAGTTCTTCTCCAGAGCAGTCGTGTCTAGGTGGCGTCAAGGCCATAGGGACTGGAGGACCCCTGGAGATGAGCAGTGGCCGCATGCAGAGGTCACAGTGCTGGGCTCCACTCCTCCCAGGAGCCGTAGAGCATACGGTGTCCCTTAGCTCCTGTGACTGTGACCTTGTCTGGAAGTGAGGTCTTTGCAGATGTAATGGAGTTAAGATTCCAACCTGCTGGACCAGGGTGGTGTCCTCAGAAGAAGAGGGAAATAGGAGCACACGTGTGCACGTGGAAAAGACCGCAGACACAGGGAGAAGCCCCATGGCGCTGGAGGCTGAGATCCACATGAGGCGTCCACAAGTCAAGGGACACCAAGGAGGGGGCCAGGAGAGGCGGCTTGACCCTCAGAACCCACCTATGGGCATCTTGCCTTTCAACTCTGCCCCTCCAGAGCACTGCCAGGTCAAGCAGTTGTTGTTTGAAGCCCCCCACCCCCGAGTCTGTGGTGCATTGTCACGGCAGTCTTGGGAAACTCATGCAGAGGACCTGATGGCCGTGCCCCACGAGACGCCACCTCGTTCCTGTGGCCCTCTTCTGAGGAGCTGGCGGCAGAGCCTCTGCCTTCCTCCCACCCCCACTCCTGCGCTGGGGCTACATCTGGGAGCTCTTCTCACCCTTAATTGTCCTTAATGCCTTAACACTCCCAGTGGCTAATGGGCTCTAATTGAACAGCTTCTGGGAGGAGCGGTGGCCTAGGGACTGTTGACAGCACCCTTGGTGACCCACCCAGCCTCCTTGCTGCTCACTCGCAGAGCCCAGAAGTCACCAGGAAAATAGACTGGCCCGGTTTTCTATTTTTTTAAACCTATCACAGCAGTGCCAACAAGCACTTTTATCCTTCAACCAACAAATGTAGGGCAAAGAAAAGGAGAGAGGCGATGCCGAAAGCAGATGGGACAAAATATCACAAGTGCCACCGAGGTCTGTGACATCTGTCTGGAGACAACCGGGAGAGTTCTTGGAAGCGAAGCCAACACTAGTCAGCTAGGTGGGCGTTCAGGATTCCAGCAGAGACGTCCCATGCAGAGGAAGGCAGCAGGGACCAGGCATCTCTGACAGCTCTCACCTCCTCCCCTCTGAACCAGAAATCCAGAGGAGGGATCGGGGGGTGGGACAGCAAGCAAAGAGGCAGAGGAGAGAGCACAGAAACGCGACAGCATGAGAGGGGCTACTGAGAGGGGCCCTAGCTCCCCCTCTAGCGTCCCCTTTTACGGGGCGCAGCCTGGAGCCTGCTCTGGTGGTAAATGGTCAGAAGGAGGCACTGGAGGGGTGGAGCTGGGCACCCTTCCCAAACCTTCTTTTCTAAACACATTTATCAATATAAGAACATTCTAGATTGTATATAGAGTCAGCACATTGTACCCCATAATTGTAGTAATGTACATAGTTATGATCTAATAAAAAAAGAGAGAGAGAGAGAAATCACAGGGGTGTTTGGAAGGACCCATGTTTGTAAAGACTGGCTCGAGCTACAGTCTTCGCACTAAAATATCAGCTACCAGAAGGACTTGAGCTGCCCCCAAGTCATCCTTCAGCTGGCCATCACCTGGTCTACCCCGCGGCAACCCTGACGTCCTCCTGCGGGTGGCAGAGAACATCCCGTTAGCTTTGGTGTAACTAGATGAAGCTGCTCAGCCCATGCTCCAGAGAGCTCCACACAGTCACGTGGCTGGCACGGGCAGCCCTGCTTTGCTGGCCCTCGAGGGCACCAGGCTCCCCTGGGATAGATCCCAGTTTAACAGCTTTTAAAAACAAGCAGACAAGAGACGGGTGTGATGGATGAGCTCAGGAAGCCCGCTCGTTGGGGATGATTTATGGGAAGTCGTGTGCTGCCGCCCGTGGGCGCCTCCCCGAGGTGGGGGCTGGGCTGGAGCGTGCAGGCTGTGTGCCTGGGCCACACTTGCCCTTGACCCCAATGTGTGTGGCAGCCCCCACTGCGGTCACCTATGGTTCCACACATGCGGTCGTTTGTGCCCAGGGCAGAGGACTAGGCTTATCTCTCAGCTCCAGAACAAATGTTCTCATTCCTGCCCCCAAAGACATCTGGAGAAGGGATGGCTGGCCATACCCTCTGGCTCCTCTGAGTGACTTCGACTTGTACAGGAATGTAGTTTGAGGGGATTCCGATCATCCCATGAGATGGCAAGGGGGAGGGGAAGGAAGCCCGGGAGGGTCAGGCTGGAAGAGCAGGTGGCAGGTGACACCTACCATGAGATCTCACCCAGGCCCATCTCCTCCCTGCAGAGCTGAGGGACCCTCTACCCCAGGCCTCAGCCATGGCATGGAATAGACAGATCTTCTGCAGCAGATTAACTTCCGTCGTGTTTTTACAAAGGACTTGCCATTTACCGCATGGTCATGTCCATGCTGAACCCATATTGAAAGGTACAAACGTAAATGAGATGCACAGGAAATGAACTGAGGCCTGGGAGGCAACAGCCTCCTCCCACACCTGCTCTGAAGCAAGGGCACCTCTGCAGTGACCAGGCCAAACCAAAGGCCTCCGGTCCGAGGCCACGCCCAAACCACGCCCAGTCCACCTGAGGGGTGAAAGCTCCTGCTGGTCGTGCCCTGCCCTGTTTCCCATCACTGACCCAGAAGCCACTCTGAGGAAGTGCTTTCCACCAGGGACACCGGGGGCCTCAGAGGATGTGGTCATGCAGGGGCTGGGGTACACCCGAGGGTGGGCTTAGCAGCCCCTCTCTGAGACTGTGTTCAGCTCCCAGGTAAAGAGTCAGAGTGCTGCCCTGGGGAGGGTGTCCACGGGCGCCGAAGAGCCGGGTGCACCTGATCCTGACCCCTGTGCCTGGCCCTCTTCTTTCAGGCACCTGCCACCTGCCTTCCTGAAGGTGATGACAAGATAGAAAGAACTCCAGGGCCACATGCAGGCTGCTGGCTTCCAGGGCAGTTGGGGACCGTGTGTGCATCGGCCCTTGCTTGGGGGGGCCTTCCCTTAGGAGCGCCACTCCTCCACCCTGCCCCACTGGCCAGGGAAGACTCCCAAATGCACAGCCCCACGGTGCAGCCCAGTGTGACCCTTCAGAGCCAGCAAGGGCTGGAAGTGAACACACCAGGCCGAGGGAGCTTGTGCAGCAACTCCACGGAGCCCTGGACTTCCCAGACCCAGGGACACTTTGGTCTCATGATTTCAGCTCCCATGACACCCAGAATTTACCTTTGGGTAATGGGGACACTGATTCTCAGGCCCTTCTTTGAGGAGGCAGCCAGGAGAAGCATTTTTATAAGAGCAGGGAGATGAGGCCTCTGTCACCTGCTGCGGAATGTCTGCACTCGACCACTCTCCCGGGGCAGAGCTGTGTGCACCAGCTTGGAACCAGAAGCCTCAGGCTCCAGGGATGGTGTAAGACTCCCCCGGGGCCTCTCGTCCCACACCAAGGCCAGCTCCAAACCGGGTGTCCAATATAAACCTCTCACAGAGCTGAGTGGCCAGGCCACCATCTCAGTACAGAGCAAAGAGATGCCAGCTTTGCCTCAACACGGCACGAGAGAGAGAAGGAGGACACAGCGCAGGGGACCACGACCTTCTAGCTGGTCACGCTGCTGCTACTGGCTCTGTCCCCTCAGTCTGGATGTGTGGCCGGCTTTCTGGGTTCCCTATGGGGTCCCTTGTGGCTGCAGCACAGGGGTATCAGAGCCATTTCAGTACAGAAGGATACTTGTTTACAGTCTCATCTCAGGACATAGCCCCCGAGTTGTCACATGTCTCGTCCCAGGTCCACGGACAGTCAGCCCTCCCCAGGACAGAGCAGTGGCTCCAATCTGCCCCCCACTTTTCTCAGAGCCCTTCAGCGGCCCCTATCACCCTTGAGACAAAATCTGAACTCCTCCCCAGGCTGTAGGCCTCTGACCCAGCCTGGACACTGCCTTGTCTTCCCCACCCTTAGCCCACCCCCTCGGTTGGGCACGGCAGCCCTCTCACTCGCCCATACACCACTGCCCTGGGGCATTTGCACCTCTGTTCCCTCTGCCAGATGCTCCCCCAGACCTGTCGGGGCCCCCCTCCCACTTCACGGAGCTCACCACACCCTGTCCCGCACACAGCAGCCCCTGCCCCCTCACCTGGCCCGATCACTACCCCATGTTACTGAAGTCTGTGCTGATTCATTCTCTCTGCCTTGTTGGAAAGTAAACACCACACGGGTCGGGACTTGGCACAGGCCTCGTCACATCTATCATGTGCTCCTATCACTGGATGGTTAGACACTCACTGGTCAGTGGGTCAATGAGCCCACAGCAGGAAAAGAAGCTCCACGAAGGCCTGGGGTGGAGCAGCACCCACTGCCTCCAGAAAGAGACAAGCGAGCACGCGTGGGCCTGACTGCAGGCGTCCAGGCTCACATTTCCCTGCCCTGGGCGACCCTGGCCCCATAGTCTGTGCTGCTTACCAGCGGGGCACAGGGCTGTCCTGAACTTCACAGGGGCTTAGTCAAGAATTTGTCTGGGTTTTTGTCCCTGGTTCCTGGGAGGTAACATCTAAACCCTTTGGAATTTCCAATGGATAGGAATGTCTTTCCTTATTCACGGCAAGCCCTTCAAGACCACACCTGACCTTCTACAGGCCAGGTGACTCTTGGTGGCCTCAGGTAGTGTCGGGGGCGGGTCTGGCCAAGCATGCGGTTGGAGTGTTGGAAATCTCACCCCCCACCTCAAAGGAGCAGAAAGAGGCCAGAGGACAAGCTCGCTTGCAAGGTCGATGATGTAAAAAGACCTTGGTGACATTCTGGACCCAAAGCTGGGAGTTTTCTAGCTGGCAAACACACAGACAACCCAGAGGGTGACCTAAGTCCACAGGGTGAGGACATGGAAGCTCCGTGTGTATCTGGGACCCTTCCAGACCTGCCCTATGTGTGTCCTCTGCTACAGCAGTGTAATTGCGGGTGATGTGCTTTCTTGAGTTCTATGAATTGTTCTGGCAAATTATTGGCACTGAGAGGGTCATGGTGTCCCCTGAATTTGAGGACAGAGGTGCAGAAGCGGCCCTTGCAGCTGGTACCCAAAGTAGGGCTGCCCTGCAGGAGCCTTTGCCCTACCCCAGCGGAGTGCAGCACTGGCACTTGGTGGTCAGTGCTAGAATGACCTGCAACTGCAGCCCATCCACTTAGGATAGGAACATCTGTCCCCTCTAGAAGCAGATGTGGCTTTAGGGCTGTAGGGCCATCTGGACAGTAGAATACAGACCATGGAGGGGAAGGCATTCCCTGGCCATGGCCATGACAGCACATCGCGCTGACACCGACAGCAGACCCCCGCATGCCCATCCCTCCTCTGTCCCATACTGAGTCCCCCCCATGGCCAGGCTGACCAGTTTCAGGGCACAGATGGGGGCTGCTCCTCACCGAGCTCCACCCCCACGTTCCAGGGGCCTTGCCCCTCCTCCCTTCCTAGTTCACAGAGACGCCGCCATGAGCCAAACCAGGGGCACCAGAGGCGAGCACAGAGTGAGCCTCTATGCATCCCAACACTTCCTGTTGCAAATGCAAACTTGAGGTGGGTGTGGTGGGCCGCGCAGCAGCCTTACCTGGGGGTGGGAGAGGAGGTCTGTCTGGTTGTGGGGAGGCCCTGCGGGGCTCTTTCTGGAACTCCTTGGGGTAGAGGTTTGCTGGGAAGGGCAGGTATCACAGGAGGAGGCTTAGGTCCTCAGAGACAGGTTTTCAACCTAAAGGGGGAAAAAGAAAGTAAAAACAAGATGCCTTTGAAGCAAACATCTTCCTTTTGCTCTGAAACAAATGTTGCCATTAACACACGGCAGAAGGGGGCAGCTTCAAAGTCCCCAGGGATGAGCAAACTTCCAAAGAGCATTTAGCTTTGCAGGTCCCAGGGGAAGAGAAAGCCTAGCGGGGAAATAGATCATTAGGACAATCCCTGCCCCCCTGTGGGGGCTGCCACCCTCTGAGCTCTTCCTGAGAACTCTGACACTGCCCTGCCTGCACCAGCTCAGGTTCCAGGCCCTGCCCTCCTACAACCCCTGCAGGTATGTCCCCAGGCCTCCTCCCACTTGGAGGAAACATCCAAAGTGGCTTCAGTGGCCTGAGAGCTGAGTGAATCCAGCTTACATGAACCGGGGGCGTGAGGGACTTTCTAAGAAAACAGGACCATGAGTGCAGAAATAAGGTGCCAAATCCCTCCCGGGGGCTGGTGCTCAGGGTAAATCCTGCCACATTCCCCTCCTCTCTGCAGTCCCTTCTCGCCCCCCCACCCTCATGAGCATGCCACCCGCCACCCCAACCCCCACCCGTGCTGAGCCTCGCCTGCTGCTGCATCCAGGGCTCTTCCCTGAATAGCTGCAGGGCCCCTCTCCTCCCAGGGACTCTTGGTCCCTTTCCAATGAGGCCATCCAGAAACAGATCACCTGTAAAAATAACCACCACCCCCGGCATTCCCTGCCCCCTTTTTCATAAATTGCCCCCAGGACGGGTCATGCTGTGTTCCTCCTGCTGCCTTGGTTGCCTTGGGGAAAGTAAGCTCTGTCCTGGGTCAGTACTATGTCCCCAGTGCCTAGAACATGCACGGTGGGGCTCACTCCACATTTTTTAAGTGAATGAATGAACGAATCACCCCAAAGGTTTCTCTTCCGCATCAGTTTTTCTGGGTTTATCTAGAACAGTCTCTCATTATCACTCTCTAGACAGGGAACAGTGAGCACCCAAGCCTTGGAAATCTCTCGTCCACTTGGTTTACTCCAACCCAGGCCGCATGCAGCAGGCAGGCAGGAGGCCCACTCCGACCCACTCTGGGATGGGGTTGGCCGGGGACTGGCTGAGCCGTGTCTGCTCACATCGTCCCTACCATTGGCACATCCCCAGAAATATCACCACAGGGCTCTAAACAACAATAATAAAACTGCCAGTTTCCTTCTTTTTCTAAAATGCAGCTATGGAAGGGAACACCAGCCCCAGTCCAAAGAGCAGGACCGGCCCCGTAGAGCCTCGCCAATCCCTGGGAACATGAGCTCCATCAGGGACCACCCCACACAGTGCCAGATGCTGTGCACAGGAGCCACTTTTCAATGGGAAAAGTGTGTGACATAGTGTCCCATCCAAGCTCCATGGTTGAGAGGCAGAGAGGAAGACGGCTAGGGGAGGGGCCTCAGGTACAGATAGAAGGGGCCTTGAGGGCAGACTGGCCTCTCTCAGCCGGCAGGAGAGGCTCGGCTAGGGTTATGCGGCCTAGGCCCTCTGGAGGAGCGGCCTGAAGGTCCTGTCTCCCTGTGCTGTGTCCACAACCCCCATGGCCCCAGGCCCCGGCTGCTGTGTCTGAACTCCTTCTGTCCCTCCTGGTACCCTTGGGACCTTCAGGGAGACAACAGGATGCCCTTTCTGTCCTGGAAGTGATGCCCAAGTGTCCTTGACACCTCCTCCTCAGACAAGTCTCTCAGAGCCTGGATGAGGAGGTGGTCCTTGAAATCAGCCCTGCCCTCCTGCTCTGGGGTCTCTCCCACCATCACTGAAGCACAGAGGCCCAGGATCTGGGTGGGTGGGAAGTCCCAGGAATGGCCAGCTAGGCAGTAGGGCCATCAGCTACCCATGAGGGCGTCAGTTCTCCCGCCTTCGAGGCTGACAGAGCTGCCCTCCCTAGAGCAGCCCAGACGGGGAGGCTCCCACCGGAAGGTAGCAGGGAAAATGAGGCCCATTCGTGATGAGATGGAAACAGAATCAGTCCCTGGGGACCCTGAATTGCCTCTGCAGGTCCCCACGGACATCTTAATGCTGTCCATGCAGGCCCCTGGGACCTAGAGTGTGAGGGTCCTGGGAGAAGGGGCACTAGGACAGCAGGGGCAAGGTGATAAAGGCCTCCACGCCTGCCCCCCGCCGGCAGAGTGACGTTCATTTACCATACACGGAACCCAGGCCACCTTCTCCAGGAGCAAATGCCCTCACATCCCCCCACCCACAGGCTGAGCTGCGCCCTGGCACCTCTCCACACAGCCCTTTATGAGTCAAGCTCACCTGAAACGTTTTATGTCACCAGGTTATGTACCCCCCGACCTATAACCGCTCGCTCAGAAAATGGAGCTCTTCAGGCCACTGAACCTGAGGGTGGGGACCATCTCCAACGCAGCAACAAACCTGTCCCACCAATGGGCCCAACCCAGGTTTGTTTCCTGGCCCCCAGCTGAGTGGGAGATGATTTAACAGCTTGTCCCAGGTTGTAAATTCACATATTCCCTCACTCAGCAGCAGGAGACGCCACCTGTCACCTACAGTTCAAAACATGGGCCCCTCAGCCCTGCTGCCAGGATCCCTTGAATTGAACCCAGGTGCCACGGGGTTTTGGAATCACAGGCCTCAACCAGGGCTCATGGCTGCCCAAGGGGGCAGGAGAGGCGGGAGGCAAGAGGCAGTGCGGGGCTCTCTAGCACTCAGGTGAAGTGGGTGAGGAGGGCGGAGGAGATGCAAGGGCCACCCCAGGCCAGGGCCCGCTACCCGGACCTCGTCTGTTGGGAGTGGTCTAAGGTTTCCTCGCTGAGGGCAGCCTGGCCTCTCTCAGTCTGAGCTGTATCTATTGTGCCCCATCCTGCCGAGCGTGACGCCAGGCCCAGTGCAGGAGCCACAGAGAGGGTACTGCAGGTAAAAGGCCCCTGAGGCTGCCTCACCCCTCCTGCTGCAGGGAGGTGGGGATGGAATTCCCAGCCCCCATCCTGTCCCCTACATACATGCACACAAACACACACATATGCACATATGCACACGTGCATACCTGCAGGGACACATACACACATGTACACATACAGACACACACATAGACACACATTGTTCCCAACCCCTCTACCTGCTTCTTCCAAACCTCTTGCTTGAATCATAGGATTCCTCCCAAATAATCTGGGAGTCTGGGGCCTTAAGTTTCTCAGGAAGGCCAGACGTTGGGGTCAGAAGGGCTGGACAGTGTGAGGCCTGGTTCTGCCACAGGCTGGGGCTGTGCCCGGGGCCTGGGTGGGAGGGCTCTGTCTCGGGGAGGAGAACTTTGCATCCCATCAATTAGAGTGTCCTGGCCCCTGGAGAGTTCTGGCCGCTCCAGCCAATCAGCTCCCAGGGCAGCAGGAGGCTGGGGGCTGCCTTTGGTGCACTGGCCGACAAAAGACCCTGAGATTCTGGTCACTGGAGAGAGAACATGGAAAAACAGACTTCTTAAAAGCTTCTCCTACAAAAAAATAAGCAAACACACAAAGTAGGGGAAGGAGGGAGAGAGAAAGGGAGGGACCGAGGATGGGGAGAGAGATGAGACAGAGAGAGTGGGGGGGACAGAGAGAAGAAGGCCCTTGGGGACAAGGCACATTCCTCTAGTCTGGACATGGGAGAGATGTGGGCAAGGGTGGGTTGGGGTAGGTGGTTGCACTGGCCGGGCAGAGAAGGGCCCAGCCGACCAGCCCGAGGAAGGGCAGGGGAGGCTGGAAGAAGTGACCTGACTCCTTAGATGGATGCATTGCCTTTGGTCAGAGTATGGACACATGTCCGCCGAGACGCTGCTGAGGCCAAAGGGGTCCAGTGGTGACAGGTGAGCACCTGTGAGGAAGGTGGGGCCAAGATGGGGCTGGACCTGGGCTAATCGTCATCCTCATCATCGTCATCCAAATAGTCACACGAGGCTGACCAGCGCCACACCCCACCAGCACTCAGTTTGCTCCTGTGGAACGGAGGAGGCTGGTCTCGGTGAGCATAGCTGATGGAAGCGTCCAGAGTGGAATTAAGAGGAAGTTGTCACTAATCTGCATCTGTCCTGGGGAGTCCCAGACCCGGGAGGTGGGGTGAGGTCCATCTCATTGTGTGTGTCAAGGAGAACTAACTAAGCCCACCAAAGACCCCCGATGTCCCACGGCCCCTCATGCAGAGAAAGGCCCAGCAACAGGGCTTACTTTCTGAAATTTTCCCCAGAGAAAAGCACATTGGCACCTCAGACCCCAGGACTGGCTGGGGGTGTACTGCTCCTTTATAATTAAGGACCATCTGCAGGTTTGGGGGCATTTGTAGGACTCGGGATGAGGAACTGCAGAAGAACAGAAATGGCCTGAGAGTTAAGAAGGGCCCCTCATCTTAAGGCCCCTTCCCCACCTGCCACTAGCACACGGGGCAGGTTTTGAGGTCGCTAGACAATGGCACCCCCTGGGCAGGTACAGCTCTGGGAGTGCCAGACTTGAACTCGGACTTGAATTCTAAGGCTATACCTGCTGGAGACTCACTGCACACCACTCTCTGTGACAGCCTGGGTGACACTCCCTGGAGAGTTTGGACCAAGGTGCTGGGAAGAGCCTGAAGCCCGACCCGCAGGCCACTGCCAGTGGACCGTGGGACCTGGGAAATGCTGGTCCCTGCTCCTGCCCCCGTCCGCTCCTATGAAGCAGCTAATGTGTGCTAGAATCAGAGATGAGTTTTCTCCTATGCCCCAGGGAGGGCTGCTGAGTGCACGGCCTCTGTGAGGTCAGACACGGGCTCATGGTGGCGACAGTTTGCAGCGGACATGAGACCAAGGTCTTCTCCCTCACCCACTGGAAGGTCTCTCCAAAGAAAAGACCCTGAAGTCTTTGGAAATCACGTTTGGGTTTTTATTGTATTTTGCTCATTTGTTTCTTTTTTTAATGAGGACATAATATCATGGGGACTATCCCCTTTCCCGTCTGGCTTCCTGGAGGGACGCAGGAAATGACAACTGCAAAGCCCCAGGGGCTCAGCTTGCACATTTTAGAATCAGGTCTTTCTCCTCACCACACCTTTGCTAACTCCTTTTGCTGCAGAGAGAAAAAGTTTTAGCCCACCAATTCTACCTGGCAGAAAGTTAAAAAACAAAACGAATTTAGTAGTCATTTTTAAAAACCATTGAATTATCCGAATGTGGACAGGGAAAGTGACCTCGTCACCTTGCCCACTCCGAAGCTCAGCAAGCCTCCGTCTTCTCTCTTTTTCCTTAAACTAGCTGGTCTCTATGTGCCGAGCTCCCTTCCGCTCCCATCTTCTCTCATCAGGGCCTCTCGTGACACCTTTCCAGGATGGTGGCTTTGTGTCCAGTTTCTCGTCATCTACTTCCTTCCTCCGCTTACCCCGAAACACAAGCTAATCATGACCCAAATCAGAGTTTAAAATGGGACTTAGACCAAGAAAGCAAAACTTGCTGTTTCTTTAACCAAGAGAAAAACAGCACGTGATGGCTCGTGTAGGTAGTAAAGATTGGGAGGAATATTCCATATTCTGAATAAATGAACCTCCGCCTCCCGTGTTCAAACCACTCTTGTGAGACCAGCTTCATCCCTGACTCCCCACATGCCTTATGAATCCTGTCTCCGGCAAAAATAATTTGGCTTTATTATTCTGGCATCTGGTGGGAGTGCGTGACAGTTTTCCTGTGGCTGTGCTGCTACTTTCTGAGTACGAGTGTGTTTTAATAATACAGTGTACCTTTTGGTACTGTTGAAACGTTACATTACTCAACGTACCCAACGGGAAAGGGAAGGCCCTTATGTAATTTATGTGTCCTCAGCGATGTGTTTAAAGTCGGCAAAGTGGAGGGCTGTAATTTGGGAAGCAATTTTCCCCAAGGTCGGGGAAACAGTTTCTGAAGGCGAGGCTGGAGGCTGCATGACCCGGGGAGGGGCTGGGGGCTCAGAAGCCCTGCCCATGACGCTGGAATCAGGGTGGCAGGGTCTCCTGCTCCAAACCAGGAGTGTCCCCCAAACATGACATAACCTCAGCCCAGTTGTGGCTGGCACATTAGGCCGCTTGAGTTTCAAGCAGCCTTGATGAAATGGGGCCACCCTGGCACAGTGTTTCTGGGCTTTCTTGGCAATTCTCCCTGCACCGCCCCCCACCAAGGCAGCCCAGGCTCCTGCATTTGGAATCTGTGACCCGAGACCTCCAGACGGTGAATTAAGCTGCTGCACACTTAGGGAACGTCGGGTCACCCTGATCCGACATTCTGGTCCTTCCACAAAGCACCATTCCCGTGTCAGCTGCTGGGGATACAGAGAAGAATGCCACCTGACCTTCCCCAAGGGGCTTGCAGTGCAGAGAGAGGTGGGGTACAGGCTCACACAGCTGGCAAGCACCACAGGTCTAGAGCCTGTCTTGTTCAATGCCACAGCTAAGATGGTGGCTGGCACACAACAGATACTAAGTATTTACACGTGAGTGTGTACGCCGATGAGGTGCTAACAGAGAGAGGGTGACAGGTGCTCGGAAACCTAACCACTCAGGGTGGGAAGGTGCCCTGGCTTTCCAGAGCAGGTGACCAAACTCAGAGAGAAGCAGAGACAGGAGAGGGGAAAGGAGAGGAGAAGGAGGGGGGAACGAGAGGGGAACAAGGGGGGAAGGAGGGGAAAGGGGGGAAGGAGATGGGAAAGAGAGGGGAAAGAGAGGGGAAGGGGGGGATTCAGCAGGTACCAAGCCTTGGACAGGGGCAGGGCGATGTCTTCCAGTGAACGCAGATAACAGAGGTAGCTTAGGACTGAGTGTACCAGAAGATGACACGGGCCACATGTCAGGAACCAGATCAGGAGGCATGGTGAACACCACACACTTTAAGTCTGAGAATCGTGATCAGTGAGCTGTGTGGATCTGTCTCAGGAAGCACACGAGAGTCTGCCGTGGATGACCCAGGCAGGACTATAAGGGAGGAAGCCGCCCAGGTGACCACATGGGCACTCGGACTCAGGGAAGGGGGAGGAGGTGGAGGGGGGCAGACATGCCCTATGGGACGCAGTCCAGCAGGGGGTGGTGAGCAGGTGCAGGCCACGTCCCAGCTTTTGGTGTATCTAACAACATAGACAGGGGCCGGCTCTTGGGGAGTGGGGCTGGGGGAGGGGGTCTTGGAGGCTCAGGACAGGAGAAGGTCACAGAGCAGGGGCTTCAGCTGGGGCAACAAAGTGGTTATGGTATTGTTACGTATTCTCTACACCTTGTCCTATGTTATAGACGTGTAGTAGGATGCGTCTAGGCTGCGGGGCTGAGTTCAGATTGGACGCGCTGAGCCTGAAGATCCCTTGGGATATGTGAGGGGCGGGAGGTTGGTAGGGGGTCAGGTGCCTGGATCTAAGGCTGAGGAGGTAATCTTGTCTGCTTTGGGGACCTGGCGGCCAGCTCCTATGCCCACCCTGTGACCCTCACCTCCCATCCCTGTGCGTCATTCCCCTCCGGGTCCCACCAGGACTGGCCTGTGTGACCCACAAATACCACACGGCAGAAGTGAGGGTGCATCGACTCTGAGATCAGGTCACAGAGGACAACACGACGCTGTCTCTCTCTCACTCTGGAGGAAGCCAGCCACCATGTCATGAGGACACTCGAGCAACCCCCCTGAGAGAGGACCCAAGGCCCCAGCTAACAGCCACGAGAGTGTGTCCCCCAGGAAGTAGAGCCTCTGACACCTGCAGCCCTGGCTGACATACCGACTGTGTCCTCAGGAGGGACTCTGAACCTACAGCCCCCAGCGAAGCTGCTCCCGGGCTCCTGAACCCCAGAAACATGAGCTAATAGATGATGGCCAGCACAGGGGTTACAGGTGCCCAGTAGTGGTGGCCACAGCATGGATAAGACACAGCTAGGATGAGAGTAGATGACAGATGAACAGGAGTCACACTGGAGACACCAGGGGAGACAGGCCTTTGGAAGGGAAGGAGGAGGAGACTCCAAAAGAAGGGAGACAAGACAGATTCACCAGAAGAACCCCGGGGGAGGGCGACTCCGGAAGGACAGTGTCTGACAGGCAGGGCTCCAGCAGGACCCAGACCACGAGGGACCAGGCTGTCCCCCCTACTCCAGCTAAGCCGTCCTCACTCGCCACCCCCCTGCAGGACTGTCCGCTCCGTCTCACTCTCAGACCCAGGGAGGATCATATCTTTGATGAGAGGCCTTCCCCAACCATCCAAGCTTAAGTAGATCTCCTGCCCCAGCTCCCTGGTCACTAGCTGTCATAGCTGCCCAGGACTTGTTGCAACTTGCTATTATGTTTTACTTTGTTCCTTCACTCAGCCATGGTCTATGAAGGCCGGGGGACATGGTCCACTGTTGTCAGCCCAGTGCGTGGTGTGGCCTAGGGCCTCAGTCTTTGCTGGATGAATGAATGGGAAGGTAGAATCCCTGAACTCCAGCTGGTGGCCCAGGCTAACTGGTGGACAGACAATTCCCTCCCTACTCCATACACACACACCCCTGGGCAGCATGGTCCTCGGCTCTGCAGGGAAGCGCAGCAGGGCCAGGGAGAGGCTGGAGGAAGGAGACTCGGGAGATGACCAGGCGGCTCTTCCACCATTCTACAAACAGGGAAGTGGGGAACGGGAGGGGCCTGAAGCCCCATCTACTCCAGAGGCTGAGGCGGGAGGACCACTTGAGTCCAGGAATGTGAGGCCAGTCTGTATAACATAGCGAGACCCCATCTCATTCATAAATCAATACATGAGAGTCTGTAGGAAGCCCAAATGGCCACCAATTTCCCTCAGGTATTCAAGCAGCGACAGCCTGTGTCACACGGTGCCAGGTGATGGGGACCCATCCCCCCAACAGTTGGAGTCTTGGTGGGGAAGGTGGTGGCCAGACAGGGATGGTGGAACTTCCAGTGTGAGGGTGGGACCTGGAGGCTGACTGCCCCCCCACCTTCGGCGATGAGCCTGTGCACAGGGCTCCTGCCACCACACAGGCGGCCAGGTGCCACCCTTTGTCACTCGCCCACAAAGCACCTGGCCTAGGCTGGAGCAGAGATCCACGTTGTCGTGACACAATTACAACACACTATGACAGCAGCCACAGAGAAGATGCACGGAGTGCTGTGGACACAGGGCAGGTGGCAGTGGGTGGGCAACAGTGGATGGGTAGAAGGCATGGAGCAAAGAGGCGGCCTGGGCACAGGAACCTGCCCAGGCGAGGGCACGGTGGCAGGACCCAGAGTGGCAGGGAGGCACGCCACGCACTCAGCCAGTCCCACGGTCACACAGACCTGCCTAGGGCATCTGGGACACGGCTGAGAAAGCCCCACCCATCAGACACACATGGGGACCCACACAGGGACCACACAGAGCTGGAAGTCAACCAGTCTGCCATTTTCATGAACAAGGTGGGAGGACCCAGGCGAGAGCCTGTCGCTGACAGAGGCCAGCAGGGATTTGGAGGTGGCATGTCCACCTCCATGAATGCCCTGAGCCCAGTTAAGGGTTGAGCCCCTCCTCACACCCAGCTGGGATCCCATCAGGTGGGGGCAGGTGAGGACAGGAACTTCCTGGTTGTTTTTCCTCTGTCTTGGAAGTCAGGCTTTGGAGAAGTCTCCCTGCAAGGCAAGATGGGAGGGAAAGGCTGGGAGGAGCTGGGGCCAGCGCAGGGGGGTGGTGTGCAAGGACTCTAGGGAGACGATGTGGGGAAGGGGACAGAGGCTGGAGACGTGGGAGAAGCTGGGGCCAGCGCAGGGGGGGGGTGTGCAAGGGCTCTAGGGAGTCTTCGGGGGGGAAGACAGAGGCTGGAGACGTGGGAGGGGTGGAGGGGGTGGAGGAGCTGGGACAGGTGCAGGGGTGGTGGAGGGAGGTAGGGTGGAAGCACAGGAGGCAGGGGGCAGGGACAAGAGGCTGGAGTGGCACCAGGTCAGGGAGAGGGGAGGCAGGGGAGGGACCCCATGTCCCCCACGATGCCCTGTGATGGGGCAGCAACAGGAAGCTCCTTCCCACCTATCTTGGTACGTGGTGTTGGTGTACAAGTGCAGCATTGGAGAATAGGATTTTAATGGTGAACAGCCAACATTTTCTCTGAAACTGGCTTTATGTCACAAATAGCAGAGACCATGACCTTAATAAAATTCAGAACTTTTGGAAAGTGGACAGAAATGGAGGGGGGGCATAAAAAGCCTAGAGTCCCCTCCCCCAGGCACTCGGTAGAGCCTGCCTAGGTGGTGGCCAGAGGGTGACCTTTCCCAGGGCATGAGCCTCCAGACAAGTGTCAAGACTGGTGCGGGGAGTTCCACGTAGAGCATTTTTTGCTTCTGGAAATAACAGACAGGAGCTGGGTAAAGATTTGTTCTTTGGTTTCCTGTTACAGCAATGAGAATGACCCCTGCCCCTCAGGCCCCACCCCCCACCACGGGCCTAGGGTCCCCCCACTGGCCCTGAGATCTCCATCTCTCTGCCGCTCCTGCAGAACTTTTTTTAATGCCCCTATCCTAGGGCTCAGGGACACTTCCAGCCAGGGCATTGAGGAAATAACTCAAAACAGTAACTGACTTTAAAAAAAATTCTTGCTAGGGATTGTAACAACATTTGCTTTGCGCAAACATTTCGAGAGAATTCCCCACAGGACCCTGCTCCAGGAGAATTCTGGCCCTGGGAGAAAGCTGCCCAGGGCTTGCTGTGGGTGGGGCTTCTCCGCTGTGTCCCCACCACCATGAGGACAGGAGGTAAATGGGGCAAACTAGAGGGAGAGGGTGTGAGCCTGAATCAGTGTGCAAAGGGATTTCCTGGCAGGACGTGTCTTTAAATGCTCTCCTGGGAAAGGGCCTTCCACCATCCTTATCTCTGTAGTAGCTGGGAGCACGGTGATGCCCACCCCTGCCCTCTCATGCATTGTCTCAGGTGCTTACAGCTAGCTTGTCATGGTGACACTGCACACCCACCAGCCTCCCATGGGTCTGAGGACCATGTCTACCAGGTGCAAGAGCATGGGAATGCTCCCACCTGCATGGAGGTAGAGGATGAACCGATGGCCTCTCCCAGCCCTTCCTGCCTTGTGACCCCTGTCCTGGCAACTGTCTCTTTGTGGCCCCCTACCAGCTGTCCTGACAGCTCACAGGGCACTCTTAGGCTGGCACTCCTGAGGGCCTCAGGTGGGCTCCCAGGCACACCCCTCTACACTGCATCACCGGCCCAGGTGCCTGACACCCTCCCCTCAGCCCCTCGACTCAAGGAACTTTCGGGGGAATGGGACAGATGGGGGATCTCTCGTCCTGATTTAGATAATAGCTATAGTGGTAGAGACATTTGTCAACCCTCACTGGGTTGTACTCAGACCTGTACCTTTCAAAGTGCCTCAATTACCCTGAACTTTTTAATTAAAAAATAAAATCGCCTCCTAGACTGAAAACAGATCTCAGGTCAAAGCTCTTCTCCCAGACTCCTGTGGCCACCAAAGGGCCACCAGAGTCAGTGGCTGGAGCCCGATCAATATGTTGGGGGTGGGGAGCAATAATCAGAGTAATGATCCCAAATGTCCCGTGCTCAGGCTGTGTCTTGCCCAGTGGGTTTCCACCAGCAGTGGCAGGAGTGACACAAGTCATTGGTGTGCCACCCAAGTCAGGTCTTTGCTCATCAGCCCCCTGGTAGCAAGCAGAGGCTGGGGGTAAACAGTGTCCTCGCCCAAGACGTGGGGAAGGACACACCGTGCCCAAGGCTGTGGTGGTGAGAGGCGTACCTGAAGGTGTGCCACTTAGAGCACCACAGGCCAGACACGCTCCTGCTGCTCCCTGCCCCGTGGGGCACAGCAGCCACCAAGCCAGCCCCTATCAGGTCAAGGATCCCTAAAGCCTCCCCTCCCTCTGGCCTCCTGGAAGCAGATGTTAGGCAGGTACACAGGAGCTTTCCATTGAGACAGCTGTGGGTACTAAGGAACAGCCAGAAGGAGACGGGAGGAGGAGAATGGGAATTTGCCTTCTTGGCAGGAAGTTTTTCTGCCCACCTCTTGCCCTGCCTTCTGTGTGTGAAACAGACTGAGGCCTGGTAGGGAGGAAGCCTCACGAGGAGAGCCCAGGACAACTCAGTGCCTGATTTGGCCTTCAACCTGTTCTTCCTGTGAGAGCCTGGCCATGGCATCTGTCTTCTTAGGAACGGAGCTCCTGGGACAGCTCCTTCTGAGCTCCTCTGGGCAGCAATCTTACAATCCCACAGATGAGTGCTGGCTCGGGTAGTGCTTCATGAAGACAGGAAGGCCCTCTCCCCAACCCCCCAGGGGCAGCAAAGCTGAGAGCACACACCAGAAGGAGCCTAAGGTTACTAGAGATAACCATTCACCCACCCACCCATCCCTCCACCCATCTACCTTCCACTCATCCACCATCCATCTATCCACCTCTCCACCCATCCACTCACCCATCCACCCATCATCCATCCATCCACTCACCCCTCCACCATCTATCTATTCACCCATCTATCCACCTATCCACCATTTATCCTTCTACCCACCCATCATCCACCCATCCATATACTCACCCTATCCACCCGTCTACCATCAATCCATTCACCCATCCACCTACATTCACGTCCATCCATCCACCCATCTACCATCCATCTACTTACCCATCCACCATTCATCCTTCCATCTACCCATCATCCAACCATTCACCTATTCACCCAGCCACCCAACCATTCACCATCCATCCACTATTCATCTTTCCACCTACTCACCCAGCCATCCACCCATCCATTCACCCATCTACCCATCATCCACATATCATTCATCCATCATTCGTTAATCCATTTGTGCAAACAACCTTCCACCCATCTGCCTGTCTATCTACTCACCTATCTGTCCATCCACAAAGTAACCCTAATGAGGGGAAGAGAAGGGCCCAAACAGGGGTAGGAGCTGGAGGTCAGTGCTGCATGACTGAAAGAAATTTCTATCTGGGCTTGGAGTCAGACAAACCTGGATCAAAATCCTGTCTCCCCATCACTATCTTTGAGCAAGTTACTTAACCTTTCTCAACTTTAGATTATTCAACTATAAAATGGAGTAATAGTAACCCACTCACTAGAAGAATTATTCTCTCACCTATAAGAAGTAGATGATCTCATGTATACAGAATGCTCAGCGTACTGACAGGCCCATGGTGAGCGCTCAGTACACAATGATGACCCTCACCTCCAGCAGCAGCATCATGATCAGACCCCCACTTGGTGCCCACGTGGGAGTCCACGGTAGTGGGACTCTAGTTCTTCCCTGGCTCCATATGCTTTGCCACGCAACTGTGAAGAGCAGAATCTCTTCTCTGCTCTCAGGAATCTGGGCTCAGCCATGTGCCTTGCTTAGAATGAGATGGAAGGGACGGCAAGCTGTTTCCCTTGTTCTGTCATCACCACGGCTGGCCTGCAGTCCTTGGACAGGAATGGATGACACAACTGCTCCAGGAGTGGAGCACAACTGCCCCAGCTAACCACGCCTACAGCAGGGCCGCCAGGGGTCTGGCCGTGAGGGAGTCCAGCCAGGATCGGTCAACCCCTCTCTGACCCCAACTCGAGAGCAATAAAACAATGGCTATTGTTTGAAGCACCTGGGTTTGGAGGCAGTTTGTCCTGTGGCAATAGTGAGCTGACCCCTGCCCCTTTTAGTGTCCCCATCCTCCTCCTCCATTTCCCACATCAAAAGACATTGATTTTGGAACTTCTAGGTCTGTCTCCCTCCAAAGCCAGAAAGGGAAAGACTTCTGCAGACAGATCAGGAGGCACCTCAATTTTTTTGCCCACAGCCCCTGCCCATGCACTGAAGACAGGAAGTGACCTCACAGCCCCGGAAGAGGACAGAAGCTGCAGAAAGATGGGCAAGTCCCCGACGGCAGTGTCCAGCACCAGGGGCGCGTTTGCCTGTGTGCCTCTCGTCTACTTACTTACTTTTAATTTAAGGTAACCCAATTTTCAAAATCTGCAGGGAGTGGGCTCTCAGATGAGGGAAGTACGAGAATTTGCTGTGGAAATTGCTGCTAAGAGGAGATTAGTGCTTCAACGGAGGCTGCAGCAGCCCCTTCCTGCAGGCGCATTAGGGATTCCGCACAGCACACGTGCCGTAAATCACTTCCTATTCAGGCCGCTGCTGAGGGGCTCAAAGGTCGATTTTCCATGGTTATGACAACAAAAACCAAAATTGGGTCAAACCTGAAAGGTATTATCTTCCTGTGAGCTGCTAAATTCACAAGAGTAATGAGGTTGGCTAGGCAATCTGCCCCAGCCCGTGCACGAGCCGCTCGAAGACAGATGAGCCAGTTAACTGGGTGGGCTCAGCCGCCCTGTCACACCTCCACCTGTCAGATGGCAGGTCCCAGAGGACCCTCTGGTCACACAGACTGGGCACCCACAGCCCTTCTTCCTGCCCGTGGAACCCTCACAGCTACAGAAGAGCAGAGATGTCCAAGGGCTCCAGGAAGCCAGAGTCCCTGGAGAAAAAGCCACCTTGGTTTCTGAGCCCCAGCCCTGCCTCCTCCTGGTCACCATCGATGGCCGCAGGCGTGACTCTGTAAGAGCTGCGGGCTAAGGACTCACTCCTGCTCAGCCGCCTGCCTCGAAGGAACCCTGGCCCTTCCCCGTGACAGACACAACGCCAACACCTCAAATCTGCATACCGTGCCCTTCTCCCTACACATTATTGATTTGTATTCCGTGCGCACACGCCCTGCCCGGAACTCAGCCTTCAAAGCCTTACTGTCAACAGTCTTCAGATTGGACCCGTCATCCCAGGTTACACAGTTCCCACACTGACCTGTCCTATCACCTGGAGTTATTCATAGAAACCTTCCTGCCTCGTCTCAAGAGAGGAAAGGGGGGAAGAGGAAAAACAGGAGAGATACTTAAAGAAAGCACATATTTCCCCAGAGCAGGTTGTATTTTTAAATTGTGTGATAATCATTTGATTAAAACAATGGGTTGAGCACTTTGGCCAAGCTGCAGACACCTGCAGTCCCTGTGAGGGGGTCGGCAGATCCTGGGGAGATGCAGTGAGAACCCAGCTGTTGCTCCCCACACAGGCCATGTGACCACTCAGCAAGTCCCAGTGAGCCTAGACAAAGAGCCTCAGTGTTCCTATCTGCAAAATAGGCTAAGAAAACCTGTTCACAGGGTGTGGGGGGAAAGGACTGAGGTTAGCCATATGAAAGGGCTTTATAAACATCACACAGTTAAATACAAGCCATCCTGACAGTGGTGAACCTTGAAGACATTATACTAAGGAAAGCAAGCCAGAAAAAGTGCTAATACTGCATTTATAGGCAGAACCCAGAATGTCACATTCATAGAGACAGAAAGTAGAGTGGCGGTTGTCAGGGGCTAAGGAGGGGGCCCGGGAGTCTGTGTTTGGTGGGGACAGAGTTTGGTGCCTGAGGGTGGTGATGGAAACACAATGTGAACTCCTTAATGCCAGTGAACTGTACACTTAGAAGTGACCAAGATGGTAAATTTTATGTTACGCATATTTTACCACAATAAAAAATATTTCATCATTTAACTGTTACACAAGTGAGCAGTGATGTTATAATGATGCGCCAGTAGCCCAACAGAACAGCAGCCTCTTGGGAATGCGGTTCTCCTGCCTCCATCTTTGAGCTGAAGGCCTACCTGGTCAGGGAGAAGAGCTCACCATCTTGCCTCTGAACTGGAGACAAATGGAGTTCTGTTGCCTGCTATTGCCAATTCTGGCCTTCATCACAACTCACTCATCATGCTAAAAAGTGTGGATTTCTGGTCCTGCTCATGAATTTGCATGGGGGGACAGTCCTTCAGGAAAGAAGACACCACCACTGCCACCACCCTGGCCTTGAAGTCCTATCTCAGTCATAGCAATACCATGGGCAGGGTGGCTCAAACAATAGACATTTATTTCCCACACTTCTGGAGGCTTGAAGTCCAAGCTCAGGGTGCCAGGGGGGTTGACTCTGATGAGGGCTCTTCTAGGCTGACAGACGGGGCCTTTGGCTGTAACTACACACTGCAGAGATAGGAGGCAGGGCTAGCCCTCTGGGTCGCTTCTGTCCAGGGAACTAATCCCGTCACAAGGGCCCCACCCTCATGACCTCTTCTAACCCTAATTACCTCCCAAAGGCCCATCTCCAAAGGCCATCACCCAGGGGGTTAGGGTTCCAGCACAGAGTGGGGGGTGCACAGCTCAGACAGCAAGTCCTTCCAGATAAGTAGACAAACCAGTCCCCCTGTCCGGGAAGCTGGCGTAGCCATGGAAAAGCGTCTGCCAGCAAGTGTGATTTTACATTTTCTAGGAGGCACATTAAAAAATGTAAAATGATGTAAGTAATGTAATGATATTTTTATATTTAAAATATTGTCATGTTGACCTGCAATCAATAGAAAGATAACCAACAAGAGATTTAACTCTTTACCTCTCTCACACTTGGTCCTGGGGAACCACGTACGTTTTACTGGTTCAGTGCGTCTCAGCCTGAACTTGGGCTGCTACACTGCAAGTGCAGGTGAGGGATCCCCCACATCCTGTGGCCCCACAACCAAGGGGGCCTGGGGACCTGCTGTGATTGCAGTGATCCACCAGGAAAACCAGCTGGGTAGGAGAAGACAGAGCCTCAGTCCCGGGAGCTGACAGGGAAAGCCTATCAGCTGCCTGCCCACACTGGCCACAGAAGGAGCGAGCTCACCTCATGGAATCCAGAGGGGTGCAGAGCTCAACAGAGAGCTGCTGGCCCAGGCCCGATGCAAAACCCTCCCTCCAGACTTAGCATCCAGCAGAGGCTGTGGCTCAGGCCCACTCATCTTTAAGACTCCATTCGAGGAAATGGGGAAGGATGCAAGGGGATGCCCAGGCCCCACCCCTCCAGCTCCTCAACAATCCCCTCCCGACAAAGCTCCTGCACCCCCAGACTTCCCTGAAGCTGCCCCATCCAGCCCACATGTCCCCCAATCAAAACGCAGCCTGGGCCAAATGTGAGGAGACCTCCGTATAACAGAGTCATCAACAGGTGTGTGGTCACATCCCATCCGAGGATGGCCAGGGGAAGAGTCCCTCCTATCCACACCCCATCACTCGCTAGCAAGGTGGTTCATTTCTTTATGACATGGTCTCAGTTTCCAGCTGTTGCTAAAACAAATGACCACAAATTAGGTGGAGAAACCCGCTCTCCCACAAGAAGCCAGAAGCCCAAAGCCAGCTTCACAGGGCCAGCAGTGCTCCCTCCAGAGCCCAGGGACAGAATCTGTTGTTCATCGTCCCAGGTTCTGGGGAATTCCTTGGCTGGTGGATACATCACCCGTCTCGGCTCCCCGCCCCGTGACCTTGTTCTCGTCCATGTCCAGTCCCCTCTGGCTCCCCCTTAGGTGCACAGGTGTAATCGCGTTTAGGACCTATCTGGATGATCCAGGACAATCTCCCATCTCAAGATCCTGAACTCAGCTCCATCTGCAAAGCCTGCCTCTGCCACACACAGGCACACTCACATGTGCTACGGATGAGGGCGTGGATGTCCTTGGGAGGCCACTGACAGCCAACCACCCACATACAGCAAAAGCACGCAGGCTTGCTGCCCTGACGGTGGAGCCGGCCATGCGCCACAGGACACTCCTGGGAGAGGTGCCAGGGCTGTGAAGACCAGCACCCCACAGTAAGACACCCCCTGGGTGGGCAGCAGCTGCCCAGTGTCCTTATAGCTCGGGTGTCTGAGACCCAGGACAAGGCCAGAGGGCCACAGGAAGATGCCACCCAAAGCGTCCCAGCTGGGGTGGTGGGAGGGTCTGGCTCTGGCACCACCAGGGAGCTCCTTATTTATCAGGACTGTCACCACCATCATTGTCACTGCCTCTAAAAACATGGCCATGCCCACGACATGCTCCCCCAAGCACTCCTGTGCACACCTGCCCCATCCCAGCCACCAGCACTTGCCTGGACACTGCCTGTCTGCGAGGACCTCAAGGCCAGAAGCACCTGGGAACTCTGTCCTGGAAAAGTCCTGGTCAGCAAGTGACAGAGGCTAGTGCACAAATACCCCAGCTCCCTCTCCTGTCGGTTCCCTCCCCCTCCTGCGGGACAACTCTGAGCGGTCTCAGAGGCCCCGTGGGACGCAGCTCCCTGGGTCCCTCTCTTCCCTGTTCTACACAGCCCCGCCCCCTTCCCTCGACCTCCTTCCCTTCCCCAAAGTCTGCCCTTGAATACCTAGCTCAGGGTCTGCTCTGGGAGAAGCCAAACTGAGACCCAGGCCCTATCAGAGCGCCGAGGAGGTGCCCTTGCCCGGATCAGAACCAGGCACAAGCAGATGTGGCCAGGTGTGAGCGTGGCCGCTGGGTGGGACAGCGCTGCATCACCCTGTGGATAGGTTCCCGCCCATCGGTGACCACAATACGTGCATCACGGCCGTCTGCTAAACGCTCAAGTCACTAAACGCAGGTGGGGTGGGGAATGCTCAGGCTGCGCGACCAAGGCAGGGGCTGGCATCGCCCCCCAACTCATAGCCAAGAAACACAGGCCAAGCGCACCCTGCCCAAGGTCGCACCTCTCGAATGTGACTGAGGGTGGACTCAGACGCGGCTGCTTCCCTGTCCCTCACGCCCATACACCAAACACAGAGGCTTCTGGCAAGATCCCGAAAGTCCCCAGGCTGTGGGTGGAGAACAAAGACGAGAACAGCAGGTATTTGCGAAGAAAAGAGAGACCCAGCAGAGGAGCAGGAGGGCAGGGAGGAGTCCTCACGGACCCTGCAGGCAGAGCGGCCCCTGCAAGTTTCCTCACCGAGAAGCTCTCCCACTCGAGCAGAAGACGGAAG
The DNA here is from genome assembly GCA_963573935.1 of Arctocebus calabarensis. NCBI lineage: Eukaryota > Metazoa > Chordata > Mammalia > Primates > Lorisidae > Arctocebus > Arctocebus calabarensis. The sequence continues at coordinate 29,869 of CAUYON010090816.1, forward strand.
CGCCAGGTGGGAGGGAGGGTCGCAGGAGAGGCAGGCAGGGACTCAAGGGGCCAGCCTCCCGCCTGGCCAGACTGCAGGACTCGTCTTAAGAAGTAGAGAAGGTAAGAGGACTCTCAGATTGTCCTTGGCTCCCGCAGTCACTAAGTCGTGAGCCGGGAACACTCAGGGAGACGCTGAGCGGCCATCTGTCTGTGGTGGAGTGCTGGGCAGGAGGCCGGCTGGGCGACCTCTACGCTCCCGGCCTGTCCCTAGACTCCAAGTGCTGCCAGACATCCTGGGGGGTGGGGGGACAGGCAGTGCCCTTATGCCCGCAGGGCTTCCCCACCCCACAGGGCTCACAGCCCACGATCTGGGCCCTGGACAATGAGAGACCAGGGGACTGAGGTGCCAAGCGGGCCCTGCCCCCTTACCCTGTCCTGACTGCTACGGGCTGGAAGCTGGGGCTGGGTGGGGGTGCAGGAACTGCATGGCTGGCTTGACAGGAGGCAGGACAGAGCCTTGGGGAGATGAGATTCAGGGGGGTATGGAGAGGTACAGAGGCTACCCCCGTGGATGGTGGGCTCTGCTGCGGCCTAGCTGGGGAGCTGGGACTCTACTCCCAGGGGACCCAGGGGACCAAAAGTTCTAGAGACAAGTCTCTGGCCCAGTCATCGTAGGAGGCTAGCATGGGTATAGCCTATGACTGCTGCTCTGGGCTGTCACTGGCTGGCAAGAAGCTGCCCCCCAAATTGAAAAACTCACCCTCAGGAGGTGGCTAGAGCCCCCAGTGGAATCTGACACTCACAGGGAACTCTGGGCACAGGAGAGCAGAGGAACCTGGATGGAGCCCTGGCTATCCTGGGGTGATGTGTGTCCCTGTCACCCCCACCCCTGCCGACCAGGGGCAGGCAAGTGAGCAGGAGCTGCCGGTGGCCTCCGGGGGGTGCTCCATTGTGCTCACCTCTCGCCAACTGCTGCAGCTGCCAGGGCCCCAACTCCTGTTTCAGACTCCCCCAAGGTGCCCGTTCAGAATGTGGGAGCACACCAGCTCTTTCCACCCTCCTGTTATCAGGGCCCTGACACTGCTCAGGAGGGTTTAAATGGGGCAGAGACAGCTGGCCTCTGGTCCCTCCCAGCAGCCCAGCCCGGAGCCATGCTTCCAGGGCTGGAGGGCCTTGGTGTCTGGCCGGTCTGAGGCTCCCCTCACTAAGGGGCTCCTGCCTGGCAGTCCTCACCCCACGTGGGATGGCAGGTGGAGCAGGAAAGGGAAAAGTCCTATTCCCTCCACTATCCAGTCCGTATCTATGGTCAGATGGACTCAGGATGCGCAGAGGCCCTCTCCTCCCACGGCCAGATAAAAGGCCCCCACCCCGTGGCTCTGCACCTGTGTGGATGGCATGAAATCACGGTGAGCTCCATATGACTCTGCAGTGTACGGGGTACCCAGAAGATACTGTCAACCCCACGCCTAAGTTCAGATGGGGCCTCCACGTGGGTGAGCAGATCAGGCCACTGCCTCTCAGAAGCTAACTACATCCTGCAACCCTAGGAGACATTCACGAGATTTCCTCATTGCTAATGGGACCAGACAAAGGTTCTAGAAACCTCTCTATTGACCACTCCATGCTGGGAAAATATCCTCTTTCCCTTACAGATGAGAAATCAGAGGTGTGGCAGCCCCACAAAAACCCACCCCAGAGAAGCAGACCATCCCAAGGCCTGGGACTGCAGAGCATTACCAGGACTTTTTAACAGGACTCCAGGCTTCCTCCAGTGTTTATTGCCCAAGACCTGGTGGGGCCTCAGTGAACCCTGGATGGATATTACCCGGGACACAAGTCAGGATTTGGAAGCTAGGCAGCTACAGCTCTGTGGACGAACTCGTAAACTGCCATAATCAGGAGGTGTGGGTGTGGACACCAGGGGCCACGGGGCACCTGGAGGGAGCAGAAAGTCAACCCTGCATGGAAATGATGGTGGCCCCTGGGCTCGAGGGCCAGACGAGGAAAACTCCCCAGGCTAGAGCACCGGTGCTCTGAGGGGCAGCGTCAGTTTGGGACAGGAGCCCTCAGGTGGCCGTGGGTTTTAGGAGTGGCTCATTAATCTATTCTGCTTATGGAAAAGCCCCTTGAGGAGGGGTTGCTGTGATCCCCAGACTGTCCACTCCATTAGGAGGATGCTTAAGCCTGAGCCCTGGTGGATGAGCCCCAGCCCTGCTGTGTTCTATCCTCCCCAGCCAACAGCCCCGGCCAGGCCAGGGGAGCTTCTGGCCACACACATCCCCCACACTCACACTGGATGATCTGGAGAGCCTGCCTCATGCATGCCATGCCCCCCACACTCCACAAGCCCCCATACCTGCTGCTGCCAGCACAGCCACCCGTCCCCATGGCAGAGTGCTGAGGAGACAGCAGGCGTACATTAGCAGTCCTCGCCCTGTGTCCCTGGGCTGCTACAGACCACACAGAAGTCAAGGACATCACCTCACATCACAGATTTAAGAACTTTCAGCAGCCTTAGATCACACCCCCGGACCATATTGGCAAGCTCAACCTTGCCCACAGGTTGGAACCACCTGGGGAGCTTGGCAATACACCTACGCCCAGGCTCTCCCCTGCCAGTCGAGTCAGAACTAGGGTATTTTCTAAAGCATCCTGGCCAGGTGTTAGCTGAGGCTGAATGCCCAGCCTCAGGGTCCCAGCCCGGGCCCAGGAAGCTACAGAGGGGCCTAACAAGGGGCCTATAGAGCCAGGACGCAGTGGGGAGATGGCTGGGTGTCAGCAGGGTGGTGTGGGTGGACCAGGACTGTACCTAGTCAGTCCGACCCAGGACACACAGGACCTTCAGAGACCAGACAAATCAGCTAACGGGAGACAAGGGCCCCTGGGGCCCCCCACAACCCCCTGAAGCCCAGGGCACATACCTCAGAAAATAAAAAGGGCCACATTCCCTTCCTGAGGACACTCTGCTCACTGTGACCCTGGTCTCTGCCCGGTCTCCCCCTTTCCTCCACCTGGAGGAGCCGCCAGGCTTCAGGGACCTGCCCTTCCTGTCTCTCTGTCACCCTAGACATTGCATTCCAGGCCCTCTGTGACCACTGAGGCCAGAGTCCAGGGTGGGGGCTCCAGGCGAGAGTGGCCACCAGCCCCTCCCACAGGCAAGTTCTGCCCTCCCTGCCAGCTTGGCTCTCCTGAGAGCCCCCACCCTCATGCTCTGCACCTTCCCCCATGTACCCACTGCTCTGGCTGCCAAGAACCCAGGACATGAGAGAGGGGCCCAGCCCTCGGCCCCTGCTGCTGGCAGCCAGCCACCCTGCCCTCGGATGGCACCTTCATTTCCATGTACTGTCAGCTGCACCAAATCCCATAACCTTGGTGTTCAGGGGCCTGGGGAGGGGGTGCTGGGTGTGCGCAGCCCCTCCATCCGGGCATCAATTAACATTCCCGAGTAGAGCTGGGGCTGTAATTACAGCAAGTGATTAACAGGCCGAGGTAGCCTGTCGCAGAGGGAGCAGATTAACGGTGGAGCTCAGGGAGGCCTGTGCTCACCTCGGCATCACCGGCGCATCTTAAACAGGGCCTGGCGCCCCCATGAGCAGGTGATTAATGGAGGGGATAAGGATGGAGGACATTTCCCTGGCACCCATCCCCGAAATTTTTCCTTTAAATGCGTACCTTGCCAGCCAGGCACAAGGCAGGGGAGGAGTGGGGAGGGGAGAGGAGGGAGCCCAGGGCCCAGGAGCTCCGGGTAAGCCCAATAACAGGGCTCTACCTCCTCCAGGCCAAAGGGCACCCTGGGTGGCAGCCTTCTGGGAAGGAAGAGAGGCCAAAGAAGGCATGTCTATGGGCAGAATGCACCTGGGAGCCGAGAGACATGGCCCATTCATTCAAGTGGGGTAAGACCCAAGGAACCCCCAAGCTCCTCAGCCCCAGGGAACTCTTTGGGCAGCACTAACAGGATGGTCATCATCCAAGCAGGGGTGCCAAGGTCAAGCTGATACCTCTCAGCTGGCAGAGCTGGGGGCTGGGCTCCTGCTGGGCTGCGTCCTCCAAGGGTGAGAGGGCAGAGGGGAGAGGACTGCCTCGGTGAGCTGGGTGTCCACAGGTGCACAATGGTCACACACCCATGTAGATGAGGCCCCGCGGGTGTGTGCATAGGGAGTCACATGGCAGCAAGGGTACTTACTAATTCAGGTTTAAACCGTTCCTATTAACCACCTATTATGTGCTGGAGCTGGGGACACAAAGACAACTGAGGGACAATGGTCCTTCCCACTGGGTTCCTGGCCTTGCAGAGCAAGAGAGCCATGGAAACCGCAATAAATTCCCCAGAGCCCCGTGAGGGGGCCTGCAGGGGGAGGCTGGGGCAGGGGCAGGAAGGGTGTAAGAGGAGGTGACCAGCGGTGAGTCGGGAAACATGCCAAGTGCATGTCGCCGCTGAGCATGGCACCACGGCCAGGTCGCACCCACCTGGATACCTGTCACCGTCAGGCAAGCTCTATCTTCCTGTGGACCCCAGCCTCACAGTGGGGGGTGGGTCTCTTAATGAAATGGCACAGCAGAGTGGTTAGGGGCCACTTGGGAACCAGACTGCTTGGGTTCAAATCACAGCTTGGCCACCTGCCAGCAGTGTGGCTGCATGAGCCCTGAGTGTCACTGTCCTTGACCACACAAAGGAGAATGAGAGCCCCCTGTGAAAAAGGACAGTGTGCAGAGTCACTCAGCACGGTCTCCATGGAGTCAGCACCTATGGCCATCCCCCCATCCCACCCTTGGGATATGCCTAAGGTCGCCAGGCACCGTGATTGGTCCAGGGGTGGGAATGTGACCTCAGCCCCTCCAGACAGGTGTCCTTCCCTGGTATTTTTACTTACTGAGGGCAGTGGGGGCCCTCCACCCCATTGGACCGTGTGTCCCTAGACTCGCCCCTGACATGCTCCTCCACCACCTCCAACCTGCACTGGGCAGAGGAGCCATCAGAAGCAGGAGAGGACAGGCCAGCTCCCCTCACTAAGTCCCCATGTACAGGACCCACCCTTTCCCCCAACGACAGGAGCCCATCCAAAACGTCCATCTAGGAAACTCCCAGTCACACACAGCAGGAAGGCGCAGAGAAGGCACCCACGGCTGAGAGCTCACGGAGGGCCCAGCCCTAGTCTAGGCAGTGGGAAGCTACAGCCTCATTGTGGCCTCCCACTGCCCATGAGGTGGGCCCTAGAACTGCCCCATTCACAGACCAGGAGCCTCCAGTGCAGAGCCACACACCCTCCGGGTGGTTGGAATCATGGCTTGTTGCAAACTAGACAGACCTTAGCTGTCCCTCAGATCTCAGTGATTATAAAGCCACATCACTTCCGGTCCTGTCCAGCCTCTGCCCAACAGGCTCTGGGGCTACAGGCAAATGTCCCCAGACACTGCCATACCAGTGTCACTCAGCACCCCGACAGCCACCCCTGCTCCCACAGCACCTAGGGCAGGCTCCTAGGTGTCGTGAGCATTCCACAATGTATAGACTGATGGCACCTTGGAGCACTTCTGTGTTAACACCATGGCTCGAGAAGGACAAAGATGTCCCCATGCACGTGAGTCCTTTGTGCAGAGACAATATGTTTGATGTGGAGTTGTTCTCTTCCGACTTGACGGGGAGGGGTGGAGGACAGGAAATTTTTCAGGAAAACCAGGCAGGAGCCTGCAGCACAGCACTACCCATCCCCACTTCCCTATAACGGCCTCTCTTTCTTGTCTGGGGGTCAGGAGTTTCCCCAACTCTCCACCATACTCTCAGGGTGGCCTGAGAGGAAGCTGGGTTCTGCCCGGGTCCCCTGCCTGGGAGAACAGGGAAGCACTCGGCCACACCACACACCTACATCAATGGGAGCACTTGGTCTCTGGGGACCTGGGCTCCCCTTTCTGGAGCAGTGACATTCCAGCAAAGGGCTGTGCCTTCCTGCTGTGTGAACAGAGCCCCGGAGAAGTCGAGGCCCACTGTGGCCTCCCACCGCTGCCCAGCCAGGCTGACACGCGGGTGTGCAGTGCAGCCTGTAGCCAGGACACAGTGCTTATGCCGAGCCACTTGTCCTCCAGTGCCCGCACCCACTGTGTCATACTGGCCACCTTTCTTGACACCCACAGCAACCCTTCTGGGGGTTAAAAGAGGAACCTGCCGGTTGCGGGCTCAGCTCCTCAATTGCTCAGCATCTCTGCTCTGCCCTTCCCTGTGCCACCAGAAACCAGTGTCAACTGAGTGCCACCTACCGTGTCACTGCTCAGTGCCCACCCAGCATGGAAGCGTCTGCACCTGTCTGGGGTCTGCACCACAGTAGTCCCATGCCTCCAGCGGGTCAGGTGGGCACTAATGCCCGGTGCACCATGGAGACCTAACGGCTGCTGGGTGGACTGGCTCAGCCCTCCCCTTCCTTCCAGAAGCCCAGCTTGCATGCAGGTGCTCACCTCTGGGACCCTAGTCAAGGTCTCCTCCACTCCACCAGCCTTGAGCCCAAGGTTCCATGTGCCCATGGCCAAGAACATTTCCCTGGGCCAACAGAGGGAGAGAACATGGTGCTCTGGCCGGCCAGGAGCACCAGCTGCCGCTGCACCCGCCAGCATTCTCTGGGCATGACAAATGCTCAGCACAACAAATGAAGAAAAATGAACTGTTTCCACTGCCTAAAACGCTGCCATCCCCACAGGGCTTAAGATAAAAGAAAGACGGGACAGGCGCTGAGTCGAGGGGAGGCCAGGTGCAGTGAATGCCATCGAAGCCACGTGCAGTACCACCCCTGCCCACCTGCTTCATGAATATTCATGCCCAGATCAAAACTGCTCAAGGTAACAGAAACAGTCAGAGCTCTGTCGTCAGAGCCCAAAGTCAGAGGTCACCCACAGAGAGAGGCTGGGGACCCCATTCCTGGGGTTACTCCCAAGAGCAAGGCTGGGCTGGCAGAGATGCGACAGAGGGTTTCGGGTAACTTGGGCAAGAAGGTAAAAAGCACCCAAAGGCACCATCTTGGGCTGGGCAGACTCGCTCTGATGCACTCTCAGAAAGTGCTGGAATGACGCCGGCACATGCGGCAGGATGTGGACACCACGTGCTGTGTCCACACATGGAACATTCTATTATTCAGACATAAAAAGGAAAGAAATTCAGACACACACACAACATGGATGAACCCTGAGAGCATTGCTGAGCAAGAAGCCAGATGTGAAAGGTTACACTCTGTTCGGTTCCACCGACATGGGGTCCCTCGAGGGGTCACATTCGCACAGAGAGAAGGTGGCACGGAGGGCGGGGGCAGGGTGGGAGATGTCATTTCACAGGAATGGAATTTCAGTCTGGGAGGGCGAAATGTCCTGGATCTGGGAGGTGGTGACGGCTGAGAGACAACGTGAGTGTACTGAACTCCATTGACCTGTGCATGAGAAATGGTTAAGGAGGCATGTTGTGTGTCCCGTGTAGTTGATCATGATAAAAGGAAGGGAGGAGGGAGAGAAGCCGGGGGAGGGGGACGGGAGGAGGCGGTGCGAGCTCTGGAGAAGGGAATGGGGTGCAGGGCCCCCGTCCAGCAGGTTGATTGTGTCCCCTGCCCAGCAGGCAGAGGCGTTGCCAACACGTCCTCAGCAACACCAGGGTGCGGTACCGACCCCGGCTGCAGCCGACGCTCCCACCCGACACTTTAAAGCGGGAAGGGAAAGAACAAATCCACCACCACTAAATAAATTGTGTCCTGGGGAGGTTATCATCTGGGTAATGCCAAGAGTGACGTCAGGAAATGTCCACTGCCGACACACGTTATTCTGGTCTTTCCTTCCCACCTGCCACTTCAGGAGCCGCCTGGCCTGTTCCTGACTCAACAGCAAAGCTCCCGGCAGATCTTGAGAGCAGAGGGCCGAGGTCTGGCCCAGTATCGATCCTCTGGGTGCGGACAGGAGGCGGAGCAGCAGCCCAGTGAGCCCGCTGCAATTACAAGGAGACAAGGCTGTATCGGGAGTAATTAAACAGTATCCACAGGCGGACCCGCTCGGCAGAGCCGCATCCTCCCTCCCTCCCGCCCTTTCCCCAGGACTGCAAAATAAATTATCCTGTGAAGTCAGCAGAGGCTGAGCTATGGAAACAATTAAACAGAAATTAAATCTAATTCATTTATACTCCGAGCACAAAGTGGATAATGTAGGTTTTTCTCTCTCTCTCCTCTTTTCGCCTTGGTGTGAGAGAGGACTATTATGGGAAATTAATCACAAGGAAAAGCAATGAAAGTGATCTATCACTTGCAAAAGTGCTCAGGCCGGCTACAGACGCTCTCTTACAGCAGCTAGAAATGCAGGGTGATCCTGAAGGGAGAGGGGAGAGGCCGGGGGAGGGAGCCCAGTGGTGCTCCAGGTGACAGCCTGGCCGAGCACCACATTCTCCAGGTTGGACCCTGGCATCTGCATTTCATCAGGCGTGTCTGGGTATCTTCAGAGCGTGGCTCACACCCACACAGGGGAAGCTAGGCCCTCACCGTGGGTCTGGGCAGCAGGAACCTGGGGGGCCGGGAAGGGATCGGTGTGATTTTCACTTTCCGCACCACAAGAGAAAGGTGGAGCAGGGAGGAAGACCCCCTTGGAGGATCACCTACAGAATGAGCCAGACCTCAGTCTCCCCATCTGTGCACTGGCGGTGGGGCCCCTCGCCTTGCTCCCCCAGCAGAACCACACGAGGGACAGCTGAGCAGACGAGGGGAAGGCAGCTCGGAAATAACGGGCACAGAGGAGCAGTGTGTCTGGCGCCGGGCCCGGTGAGGCGTGCTCCCGGCTTCCTGCTTTCAAGAGAAACAATTTGGAAAATTGTTTCCCCGTCGGATGGAGGGGAGATGGCAGAAGTGGAACATTTCCTCCAAGCGAAGGGAGGGCCAGGGCAGCCAGGGTGGAGAGTGGCTGTGGTAGAAATGTCCAGAAGGAGAAAGCTGAGTACCATGCTCCGGAGGCACCAGGAGAAGCCCAGGTCTGGCAGGTCCCCCAAAGGCCGGAGGGCACGGGGCCCCCAAAACAGATGCTCTGGAGGTAAACCAAGGACTCAGGAGCTGGGCAAGGCTGAGCTTTGAACTCACATAAAAATCACAAGAGACAAAGGCCAGGTTCAGTTCTGCTCCTTTACCGAAGGGCAGACAGCCCTCTCAGCAGATGGGGCTGCCCCTGGGAGCCCACTGGTCCCATAGCTCCCCAGAGCCCAACAGAGGATGCTGCCACCATCACACGCAGGTGCCAGGGATGGCTGGAAGGGGAAGGCCAAACAGGAGGAGATTGAAAGCGCATCCCAGGGCAGGCTGGTGGACAGGGCCCCGAGAGAGGGAGGAACTCACAGACCATCCTCCCCTGCCAAGAGGAGGTGCCCCCCGACCCAACCGTCTGCCTTATCTCTTCCCTGGGCACTATCAGAATCACAGCGGGGCCTGTGCCATCAAGTGTCAACCTTGCCAAAGTAAGGTGACCTGTCTCTGGCCCCTGCGAGGTCACCCTAAGCCCCTGGAAGGTCCTGCCTGGTAAGAGTATCTATGTGTACCTGGGGCCTTGGGACACCAGACAGTCTGTGCTTCTGTGTGACATGGTAGGGCCTGGGCCAGGCTGCGTCAGGCATGGAGCGGTCAGTCAGGTCTATGTGACCCAGACCCAGTGAGCGGTCAGTCATGTCTATGTGACCCAGTACACTCTGGATGCCCAGGCTTGGGGGAGCATCCTTGGTTGGCAACACCCTGTGGAGTTCGTCCCACCTTCTTGATGGAAAGTAAGTGCTGTCCGTATGATTCCTCCTGGTCTGTCCTGGTCACTGCTCCCACGTGCCGCTCCCTCTGCTGATTCTAATCTGTCTTTTTACTGTAGTAAGCTGTCACTGTGAGCTTCTGCAAGCCTTTCTAGCAATCCTAAACCTCGCAGTCCACAAAGCATATTCAAAATTATCCACCCCAAATCCCTCCTACATTCAGGGAAACTGAGGCCCAGGGGCGAGTTGTTCAGTATCACACCTCGGGGCCTGCCCCCGCCGCCTCCCCCATACAGAGGGGCTCCCTGGGCAGCAGGTGACAACCAGGCAAGCAGGCTGTGCCCCGAGCTGGCAGAGCGTGGGAGGTGGCGGCAGACTGAGCAAGCGAGAGCGGGGGTGGCCAGGCTTCTCCCCAACAGCCAAGATGGGGCCGAGCAGAGCAGCTGCCAAGCCCTTCTGTCCCTGAGGACGGCAGTGAGGCTGAGACAAGTTGGAGCGAGATGGGCTGCACCAGGGAGTGGCCTGGAATGGCAGAGAGAGTGCCCAGGGCTCCGGGGCAGGTGCCAGGGACATGGGTGCTAACTAAACCTGGTAGGCAAGCCCCCATCAGACCCGTGTGTTCCCACACCCCCGCCCCCAGCAAGACTCCCTCTGCCCGGCCTTAGCACAGGGACACACACAGGCATGGATGTGATTAATGTCCTCTGCCGCTTGTGCCTGGCACCTGGGCCTGGGGGCAGCCGTGCCACGCCATGCAGAGGCCAGCACCTGCCACTGGGACTCGGGCTGGCAGAGCGTGTGGGCGGGATTAGTGCTGGGCTCCCCTCCAGGGCTACAGTGAAAGAACGTGGCAGGGGCTGGGCCGGGTGCCACAAGCAGCCTCCCCAGCGAGGTGTTTTACAGACGGGGCTTCTACTTAAAGTGTTACCCTATGTTGGATGAGGTCCCTACCAGGACCAGCTCTGTGAACTGCAGACCTCAGAGCACAGTCAAATTGGGGGGCATGGGAGGAGGCTCGCTCACATTTCACAGTGGCCGTCAGAGCTGCTCCTGGTTCTCTAAGAGAAGTTTCCAGACATGCAGAGGGGCAGGGTCATGAAAGACACAGCCTGTGCCCCTGCATCGGGGGTAGGCAGGGATCTGCACACAACAGCACAGGCAGCATGAGCACAAGCATGTGAGTACACACAGGGCCACAGACACACACGTGCGCACATTTCCATGCACAAATCTATATGCATGCACCTGTACATGTGAGCACACACAGGGCCACAGACACACACGTGCGCACATTTCCATGCACAAATCTATATGCACGCACCTGTACATGTGTGCACACACAGGGCCGCAGACACACATGTGTGCACATTCTCACACACAAATCTACATGCTCGCACCTGTAAACACACACAGGGCCGCAGACACACACGTGTGCACATTCCCACGCACAAATCTACATGCACGCACCTGCACACATGTGCATACTCACATACACATGCACATTCGGCACCATGGACTCGAGAGCCTTTCCTTCGGTACTCCTGGGAGAGCATGAGTCCTGCTCAGAGCCAACTGCTATGACAGCACAGGTGACAGCTGAGAGCAACTCCCTGGTGGAGCCCGGGAGAACAATCCCCAAAAGGAGAGTGGGACACTCAGCTCAGCTGTCCCGTCCACTGACCCGCCCAGAGCCCAAGGTCCCCTGGCAGAAGACATGTTGGACCAGCTGGTTTGATGCCCTCCATTGGCACAAGGGAGGAGACATAGGCCAAATGAGGCCAGAAGTCCGGCTTCCTACAGCAGAGAAGCGCACAGGGCAGGAGAGAGAACCACGTGGAGCCACCACTCTCTCCTCTCAGGAGGGCACGGGGTGGTCCGGGGTCCAAGGCCAAAGCTCCGGGGTCTCTTTCCTGCGGACCCGCCTTGTCATCCGAGTACATGAAGCAGTAAGAACTCGGTCTCTGTTCCCAGAGCCCCTCCTCTGCCATAAGGGCCTACAGAGGGATGTGGCTGGCCCAGGGGGGCCAGGCTTAGGGGGAACCAGAGCTTCCCAGCTCCAAAGCGACACCCACATAGTCAACTCCCGCAACAGAAACACCAAACCCACCATCGGGGTCTGTGGGGTGGGTATTATTTCATGGTGTCATCTACCTGCAGCAATCACACAATTAAAAAGGGCTGACGTGGCCCCTGCCCTCTAGCCACCGTGAGGAGACAGTTGGCACCAGCTCCACCACTCATGGGACACAGGGAGAAGGCCTGGTTCTGCCGAGAGCAGGCAGAAGTGTCAGCGCTTGGTGCATGCTGCCTGAGCAAGGGGCTTCCCAAATCAACTAGTTAAACAAATTAGAATTGACTTCCACCCAGAGCAAAAGGCTCAGAAAAGCCAGGAGAGGGGGACAGGGCTCCCAGTGGAGCGAGGGTGTCCCAGTGCAGGTTTCACTCACCACTGCGTCATCGTGCCTAGAACACAGTGAGAGCTCAACAAATCCTTGAAAGACACATTTGTCTTTATATTTGGGGGTAATGGGATGATCGGTGATTTTTTTCTTTTTTCTTATTTTTGGTATTTTTTCATTTTTCTATAATAAGGATCATTGATGCCCTTAATAGGAAGAACACAAAAATAGCTTTTTTTAAAAAATGCAAATACCCTAAATGGGAATGGGGACAAAAGAGCCCATGCCAAACCAGGAAGCAGCCACATGCCAGTTAGCGCAGAGATTTGGCCAGAGGGCCTGGGCTTTGTGGCTGGGCCTGGGCATGGGGGGGCACAGGTGGGGGACAGTGAGCGCTCCCAGATGCTGGGTCTTGCTCCGGCCTGCCCACCCTGAGCCCAGGGGGGAAACAGAAGCAACAACACAGGAAGAAGGAAGCATAAAGCACAGCCAGGACGGCGGCACTGCACAGACGGGGGTGGCGCCCTGGCCTGTACTGACCCCTGCATGCCCCTCTCAGGGAATCATTGGACCCCATGTACCCGGAGTGAGGAATGGCCACAGGGAGGCCGTGCCCTGGATCAGGCAGTGCCTGGCTCCACACCAGTGAGCCCAGGGTCCCAGGCAAGGGGTGCAAGAGGAAAGGCAGGAATTTAACCCCCCTTCTCTGCTTGTGATCTCCAGCGACCCTGTGTGCCAGGCAGCTCCCAGGCCCTCCCCCTGTCACTGACCCAGGTGGGCTGTGTTTTGAGTGTATGGGGACAGAGAGGGGCACACTGAGACCGTTCCCTCTCTCGAGCCTTCCAAGAGACAAACAAGGGGAAGAAACTCCGTCTCTGAGACTCCAATGTCCTTCTCGCTCAAGCCCTCATTCTAAATATGGTTCTTCATTTTTCTTAGAAGGAGTTGAATTTCCTTTGCGACATTAGAGAGATTCACGTCCTTTTTCTCTTAGAAGTATTTAGTGACAAATTAGACATTAGTGGCAATTGAAGAATAAAATAAAATTGCAGCTATTGTGCTAACTAGTCATATATGAGGTTGGACAATTAAATTTGAGAACTCATCCCAGAAAAAGCTCCCTACATCACTGCTGGATGTGACTTTGGTGGCCTTCAAAGTGCTCCCCTTGGCCATCTGAGTGACCACAGCGATAAGAATAAGGGATGTAGCACTCTTTCTAGAATGAGTTTGAGAACTTAATTGTCCCACCTTTTATACACATATGAGCCCCTGTGTAGGAAACATCTGGAACAGGTAAACCCATAGAGACAGAGGGTAGATTAGGGGTTACCAGGAGCTGGGGGAGACATGAGGTGTGAGATATGAGGTGGCTGTGGGCACAGGGCTTTGGGGGTGTTCTAAAATGGATGGGGGGGTGACAGCTGTACAGCTCTGTGAATGCCCCAAAAGCCCTTGAATTGTACACTTCAAATGGTGAATTGTATGGCATGTGGATTATAACCATAACCAAAACAATCTTAAAATGGAAAACTGGCAGGTGTCCACTGCGGGTCTCAGCAACCAGCAGCCCCTAGCTGCTCCCCCCCCCCGCCTCTGACACGCCCCTCCAGCCTATCCCCTCTTGCCCATCACTCTCTCACCTGCTGCCCTGGCCTCTGTGCACCCTGTGTCCCAGCCTGTGTGCCCAGTCATACACTTCTCCCCACCCCTCCTCAGCCCCCCTACCCTCAGGGGTGGGGGCTGTCCCTGGGGTGCCCACCCTACACAGCTCCGGTCACTGGCCCAGTATTGCAGTGGCCGACTCAGGTGACCCTGCTCTGGACAAAGAGCAGCCCCTTCAGGGCAGGGACCAGGTCTGTACTCACGGGCCCATCCCAGGGCCCGGGCAGCCCTCCACTTCCAGCTGCTGGGTGAATAAGGAGCACGTGGTTCTTCCAACAGCAACCTGCACACACAACTGTCAGGACTCTGTCTCATATTCCTCGGTCTTAAATTTGATATTATTTCAATAGATTGTTGCATGCAAACATACACTTAGTGTATCTGTCACTCGCTGGCGATATGTGTATAGTTTAACAACGTCCCACCTCACGGGCATCGGATGGCCTGGTATTTCCACTGCCCTACGGCTATCGCCATCCTTAGGCAAGTAAGTCCAGGCATTTTTAGCAACTTCGTGGCTCTGCATTTCCTGAAGTGGGATTACGAGATCAATGGGCATTATCCATTGTCTAACTCAGCACGTGCTGGCAGAGCCACCGCAGAAAGAGCGCCCAGAGTACAGAGTGCACCACAGGGGCCTCCGGGGACCGCGCACTTATATATTCTTAGTGTACTTTTCTATTAAATAGGTGAATTATTTCAGGTCATTACAAATCCTATATACTTTAACCTTTTATTGTAAAACCCATTAGCAGGAAGCAGACGCCTGCGTGTTCAGTGAAGTCCCCGTTCCAGGGTCAGGTCGCCAGCGAGTGGCAAAGGAAGCCCTCCCACTGCCCCCTGTGTTGCTAGCTGGCTCATCTCAGCCCCCGGGAGGAGGCCGGGGAGGCCAAGTGCATGGAAGAACTCAGCCAGGTGGAAATGCTCCTGAAATCTGCCAGTGCCTCCAGTGCTGACAAACGATGTTCATGAGGCACTGCCCGGCTCCACGCGGCTCTCCGCGCACCAGTCCTCACCCTCGTTCTCTGGTGCCCCAGAGGCCATGTGTGGTGATGTCTGGCTAACGGCATTCCTGAGCCCCAAGTCCAAGAGTCTCTAGAGACCGTGCCCTCCTTAAAACCCTACCCGAGTGCCCAAGGTCCAGACTCCACCTGCAGACACGGAAACTCTGCCTGCCCCTGGGCTGGAGCCGGAGGGGCCATCCCCCACCTACCCTGAGCTTCCTTTTGTCCCTCAGTCTGGTTCACTCCAACTATCTTCAGGGAACGCCCTCTGGTGTGTTAAGGTGTTATCATTTTAAGTAAAGTCCCCTCGCCCTGACACGCACACTGACACCACCTCCCCTCCAGGAGAGGGTGGGCGGCTCGGCTCAGAGGTGTGGGATCTCCTAAACAGGAGTCCTAGACAGCACCCCATATTCAGTATTCATCTAGAGGAGATATTCTACATAAAGAGCTGCTTGAGTGCATTGAAGGAAGGTCCCCTCAGTCTTGAGAATTGCCGGGTGACCATCCAACGTTCCCATGTCCAAATCCCACCAACTCTCAGGCACGCATCTGAGATGCCCACTGGCCCAGGAGGCCCACTAAACACGGATGGCTGGAGGCCAGGGACGGTCTCTGACATGTGTCTGCACCCGCCTCCCCCAGCAGAGCGATGTGGAGAAGGTGCCCATGAAACACGTGACCAGGTAAGAGGATGGAGAGCAGAGTGGAGCCAGTCCACCTGTCCACTGTGGGCTTTCATCCTTTCAACCCTTCCACTAAAGGAAGCGAGGATGTCACACCAGAAGCACCTCCAGCTGTGTGCGCCTTCGGGGCAGAGATGCAGCCACACGGATGCTGGATTTGTCCTCTCAGAGCACCTGGCCTTCCAGGGCAGTGAGGAGAAGGCGGGAGCTGCATCCTACCAGAGCCCACCCCCGTGATGCATGAACCAATTTCCAGACACAGAAGCAGAAGATAATGATGAAGTCTGTGTGCTTTATCCAGCAATTCCACTTCTGGATGTGGAGCTAAAAAAGCTGAAAGCAGGTGTTAGGACAGCGGGTCTCAACCTGTGGGTCGCAACCTACAGGAATTGTATTAAAGGGCTACAGTATTAGGAAGGTAGCGAACCACTGCGTTAGGATGTTTGTACCCCCTAGGGGTTAAGATATTTGTGGTGTTCACATCAGGTGGTGGATGGGCAGAGCCAAAGAGTAGAGCTCAGCCCCAGAAAGAAAGGACATTCTGCCACCTGCTACCACATGGCTGGACCTCGAAGACATCACGCCCAGTGAAATGAGCTGGTCACAAAAGGTCATATACCTTGTGACTCTACTCGGAGGGCCCAAGGGTGGTCAAATCTATAAAGGCAGAAAGCAGAATGGAGGTTGTCGGGGGGTAAGGGATGGAGAACATGGGGAGCTGTCATTTAATGAGGACAGAGTTTCTGTTTGGGAGGAAGGCAAAGTTCTGGAGATGGAGGGTGGCGACGGTTGCACAATGATGTGAATTCAGTACCATTGAACTTAAAAATGGTTAAGACGGTAAGCTTTCTGTCATGTATATTTTATCATAATCTAAAAAGAAAAGTTTAAATGTTTTCAAGTATCAAACTAAACTTGCCTTAACGTCACCACCAAACACACTGCCCCACATGTTCAGAGGGCAGGAAATGGGCCGGAGGAAGGAAAGGTCGCTCTGCACTCTCAGACACATCCCAGAACGCCAGAAGCTTCTGTGACTCTTCTCACACTCCTGGTGGTGAAAAGACCAGAGTTCTCAGTGGTGAGTCTCCCTCTTTCGATTTCAGGTGTCCCCATGAGCTGATCAAAGCAATGTGATCAAGGAGCCACTGGGCTGGGGCAGAGCTGGTGCCCAGATGCCAGCAGTTGAGGGGTAAAGTGAGCTGCCCACCCTTGGCACCCACAACCCCATAGTTGTGAAACTATAGTGAAACAGGCAAATATGCGAATTAACACAATTTAATGAAATGCAAAACTGATAAAAGACACTTTCCAAATGAGCCAGTGGATTTTGAGTGGTCCTTTGTTCAGGAAGGCCTACAAAAAAGGCTGGCACCCTGATATCCTGCAGCCCCAGCCGTCCACGTCCTAATTTCACTCCACCTCTGGGCCTCTGTGCACCAAAAGGTGCTGACAGGCACACTTGGAGGGGTCAGGAGGTTTCACACCCTCTAGTAGAAAAGGCATTTTCCTGGGAGACTGCAGGCTTTCTTGACCAGCCTGTCACTTGTCCCTTTCTTCCTTCTGTTTCCCCATCACTAAAACCAGGGAACTGGGTTAAATGATCCCTAAGATCCCGTTGTGGCCCCCTAGTCTGTGCTGGGAACCTTCTAGTTTCCCTCCAGAGACAGGAGCCCAGGAGTTCTGAAAATAAAATAATCCTGCTCCCCATTTGGATTAAAAAAATGAGTGACAGAAGGGTACTGCAGACAACAGTGTTTGGGCAGGTTTACCAACACACGGCAGACACGCCGCAGGTTCCGAGCCACTTCCCTAGAACCAATATTTACAAACATGCTGTCTCGGCATTAACGCAGGCAAGCAGCTTCCCGACTTCCATGGCGGCCTCTGCTCCCCCAGCTGGGGTGCGGGCAGCAGGCTCTCACAAAGCACACCTTTGCTCTCTGGCTGGCACCGGGGCCTACCCCAGGATTTCTCCGCCAAAGCACTTCCTGGGATTCTGCAGAAACCTCCCCCTGCCCTGCTCCCTGTCTCTGGTTGTCACCTCTAAATTGTGAAGCCCTTGCTCTTCCACCCCACAAGGCACAAAGCTCCTAGCAAGGCTCAGAGTCTATACCAAGCACAGGGCATTGTGTTTGCAAGAAAATCCCTCTGCCCCAAGAGCAGGAAGAAGGAGTCTCAATTGGAGGAGAAGCCGTCTCTGACTTAGGCATCGTTGTGGGTCCCAGTCCAGTCTCTCCAGGCCTTGATTTGTTCTGTGTCACCAAGTACTCAAGACCGACAGGGTCGCGTAATCAGATAGCATCTGATTCCCAGTCAGACCAAATGCCCTGTCAGCCTGCTTTAGCATATTCTTCTCATGAGCTCTACCACAATCAGAGCCCAGCCATGCCTCCCACCTGCTGGCTGACCCTGGAAGTCCCGCCCTCGCACTGCTGACATTTGAGCCCAGAACATCCTGCACATTGTAAGGTGTGAGAAACTTCTCTGGCCTGGAATTGTGGAATGCCTGTAGCATGCCGTTCCCAGCTGTGATGACCAAAGATAGCACCAGACCTTGCCAAATATCCCCTGGGGACAAAATGTCAGAAGGAGCACAGGGGGCAGGAATCACCAGTCTGCCAAAAACAAGTGCCTGCCAGAACCCAAGATCACCTGGATTCACCACATTCCATATGAGTTTACCAAAGTGAGCAAGACTGTGGTCCTCATCTCCAAAAAAATAAATCCCAGTTTTTCAGGACAGGCTGTGCCCTGGCACTATCAGCTTGAATTTTGCACCAAGAATTATCTGCACCTTGGAAAAGTTTTCAGGAATCACAGATGCATAAATCTAATTGAAGTTTCTCTGCCCACTGGGAGGTCACCATCTAAAGGAACTTTGCTGGAATTCTTTGGGAAGTATATTATAATATTGATAACCATCATCTATCTCTCTAAGCTTGGATTTTTGTCTGGGGATCTGTTTCCTTGTTTGCATATATGCTCTACATGTAAATTTCCATTCAAAAGGAATAAAAATACATTTTTACTTAGAAGTCTTGCCCAATCTCTTGAGATAACTGGCAAAACACCAGGGCAGTCCCCTACCAGGATGGGAATTGATGACCTACCGCCCGGTAGGAGAGGCACTGCTGAAACAGCCACCTACATCTGACTGACACCCATCACTTGGTCACAGTTCAAAGGTTTGTGCCCATGCGGGGACTCAGAGCCCTGAGCAGCTTCTAGGCTGGGCTCCAGCCGCTGGCAGCCTAGCCTTTGGCCTGACAACACTGGGCTATAGCTCCAGGGACAGGAGATCCACACACCACATGCTCAACCACCTTGCCTGGAAGTGACAGCCTCCACACTCAGTCACGGTGCACTGGGAAGAACCACTAAGTCCTGTGGCCCCACTTAGGGGCCAGGAATGGAGACCCCCTGTGCCCCACCAGGCACCTCTTCCCAGCAACAAAAAGACCCCGTAGAAGGAAGCAGCTATGAACACCTTCCAGAGGTGCCATGCAGGGGACAGAGCCCACGTGACTTTCCATGATACCAGCTCATCTACAAGACGGAATCATTACATCAAGCCAAGTGGTTTCCTTCCCAAAAGAGAGGACAGCCCATGGCTGTCATCCATACCCTCTGTCGCCTTCAAATCCTAAGGAGTCACCAAAGGGCTTGTCTCCCCCATTGCCAGGCACTAACAAAGAATGTGTATCAGGACAGTGGCCTAACTGCCCAGAGTGGCCCCCAGACCCACTCTGGGACCAAGTCATAAAACAGGAAGCATCCCTGGTCTATACAATGGTTGGCCAGAGCAAAGGACATGGGGGAGAGGCACTGCCATCCCAGCCAAACTGAGGACAGTGGCTGGGAAGAAAGGGGACACTGGCACACAGTTCTGCTGCCCTGGGTCATAGCACACACAAGCCAGGTTGCCTCATTCTCTGCAGAGGGTTTTGTACACATGGGACTCTCCTTCTGCTCACCCCTCAACCCTGTGTGGGGTGAAAGAACCAAGCACATAAGAGGATTTGCATAAAACCCCTGTGTGACTCCAGAGAAGTCCCTTCCTATGTTAGCACCATAGCCGGCAAGGCTGAGGGTAAGAGGCAAAGGGACACAGAAAGACCCCATGGCCAGCAGACTCACTAGACACCTGCCAGCCCTATCACAGCCAATCCCACGGCTCAGGTATCCGTCCCCCAGCACACACTCGGGGCCCTAAGCCCCACTTCTCCCCCCTCACTCTTGGTCATCTCTCGGCCACCTGCCCAGAACCGGGAGGATATTTTAGCTTCTCTTGTCTGCACGGGAGACATGAACCCAAGGCTCCTCCCTTCTCCAAGATCTTCTGCTCAGTCTGGTGGAAGCGGTGCCCTCCCTTTTCTTTCCTTTCTGTCTTTTCTTTCCCCAGTTGCCCTTCTAGGAGAGAAGAAAAGCCGGGTATTCTGGAAACACCCATCCTGCCATTGCATGTATAAGATCCACCATCACTGAAATCTTAGCACTAAAAAAGAACCGAGGGAGCGCAGTTCCACAGCTGTGCCTGGTACTTCTGTGCCCGGCGCCCAGATTTGCTTTGGGGCCTCTCCCGGCCAGCCCTCCCTACCCCCATCCCCCCCCCCCCAGCTTGTCTCTCCCATGTCTATTTTCGTGGTGGATCAGAACGGCTCTGTTTCCCAAGCAAGGGCTTACGTATGTGTATTTCTATACATTCTTCCCTCCATGGAGGCTCTGAGCCATGGAAATGGCACCTTATGCAAATCAAGGACCCCTCCATCTGCTTCCAATATTCCCCACTTCCCCTTAATAACCTGTTTTAGGGGATGTGGTACATGCAGCAGATGATACAACTTTATTTTTGTAAACCCAGTTGGTCCTGGAGCGCCGGCAGCCACAATAATAGAAGAGCTCGCCTGTTACTGCCTCTCTCGAGTTTGCCAGCAGCACCTCATTCAAACCAGGCAGGAGGGGCTCCCAAGAAGAGACGGAGGTGGTGGCGGGGTCCCTGGCCCTCTTCCCTAACACCTCCCTCTTTCTGTTTGGTCAGTGCTTGCCGTGGGTTGAACTGTGTCCCCCTAAAAGATAAACTGAAGTCCTAACCCTGGTATCTCTGAACGTGACCGTATTTCGAAATAGGGTCTTTGCAGAAGCAAGTTGGATGAGAGTTAAGATGAGGCCATCCTGGAGTGGGGTGGGCCCTAAGCTCAATATGACTACTGTCATTACAAGGACAGGAGAGGACACAGCCACATGCAGAAGAGAGAGCCCCATGATGACGGAGGCAGAGGTTAGAGTGATGTGTCCATGAGCCCAGGTGCCCTGATCATTGCCAGGGTCTAGCAGCACCCGGGCAGAGGCCAGCAGGGCTCCTCTTGGGGTGCCAGAGGGAGCCCGGCCCTGCCAGCACCTCCCCTTGTAGGTTCTGGCCCCCTCTGCGGAGGGGTAGACCATCTACCTGACTCCTGCTTCAGGGCCTCAGCGGGAAGCTCACAAAACATCTGGCAGCATGAGGGCAGGAGTGTAAAGCGACTGTCCCAGGTAACACAGCCAGCAGGTAGAGCTGGGGCATGAAAACACAACTCAGTGTGCACCCATGAAATCTCTTCCATGGCCCCACTTAACACTGAAAGGACACTTTTACTCCCCAGGGTTCAGTCCCCCGGGGTGAAGAGTACCCAGGACTCCGTGTACTATTTCTGCCACTTTCTGTGAATCTGTATTTATTTTAAAATACAAGGTTGGGGCATGGGGAGCCCGTTCTCTCTTCATTTGGACAAGACTCTGCAAAGCCCTTCCTAGGTTCACCGCTCCCCTTCCTCCTCCATCCCCAGGTGCATCCCACCTGCTGCTCAGGTGCTCCAGGCCCGGATTTCCCAGGAAGGAAGTGAAGCAAGGCATCTAGGGAAGAGAGTTGTCACTTACCAGCCTACGTTTTTCAAACATCCATGAACCATTTACATGGCTGGAGGGAGAGTGAGGGTATTAGGTGTAGGAGCAGACTACTGACAGGCGCTGGGGACTGGGGTGGGACCCCAGGGCAGGGCCCGCTGGGGAGAGGCCGACACGGGGCGGGGCTAATGTGGGCGTGGCCAGTATGGGCGGGGCTAATGGGAGTTGGGGCAGGACCCCGGGGCTCTGGTGCCTGTAGGGGGAGAAGGGAGTGTGTCCAGCCCCAAGTAAGCAGGATAAGGGCTGCCACAGAGTCCCACAAGATGGGGGAGGCCATAAGCCTATGATGGAGAAGAAACCTGCTAAAGAAGAAGGCTGAGCTGAACCTGGAGACGCCAAGGGGGTGGCAATGGGCTGTGGGGGGCCTCCCCTGAGAGCCCCCGGGCTGAGCGGGGTGTGGGGAGGGAGAGAAAGCGAGGAAGGGGGCACCCAGGCCAGCGGTGGCCTGGAGGCTCTAGCGCTGGGTGGGCCGACTGCGGACAGGGTGGTTTTGGAACTCAGCTGCACTCGCCCGCCTGCTGCTGTACGCGGCGCCCTCGTGCTGCGGGGCAGAGCTGCGTCGCTGGACAGAGGTGCTGACCTGCAACGCCTTCAGTGGTTACTGTCTGCCCCTTAAGAGGTCCGCGGTCCCCTGCCCCAGAACACCCCTGCCATGTAGGGGCTACACGAACTTCCATACAGCCAGCGGAGCCGGTATTTTCTGAGCGGACACGGCCGGAGCACAGCCGCGGACAGCAAGAATCAGGCAGGCAGGGATTTCTCTGTACACCTGCTGGACAAAAATGCCAGCCACGGGCCTGTGTGAGTCATCTTTACCGTTCATTCCATTTAAAGTTATGTTTTCAAAGCAGGGAGAGTGCGGGAGACTGGTAGAATTTTCCTGATGTGACTCAGGACAGACAGGAAACCCAAACCAAGAAAATTCCAGAGTAAAGGTAAAAATTCAACCAGGCAAAAACTTTTAAGACAAGATCAGACTTAGGGAAAAATTTAAGTCTATAACGGATTGTCCATCTGGCTGAGGGGTTGACCAGCCAACACCAAACCAGCAAGGGCTCCGCACCACAGGCCCCCAGCACCATCACTGACTATGTGGGTCTGTTCCCCAAATCCCACGTCACCTATGTCCTTGCCTCTGCAAAGGTCCCCAGCCCTGGTCTCCAGCCCTCTAGCCCTATCTAGGCGGCCAGCAGCCCTCCCTCCTGTGGAGAGGCATTGCTCTGGGTGTCTGTTTGGGGAGGATGGTGACTTAACTCAAAAGGCCACTTTTCTGAGGCCACATCCCATCCCATCTCAATGCCCAGTTTGTAGCACAGCTGTCCCCTTCCCCTCTTCCTATCAGCTCCAGCTCTTCCCTGCCCCCCCCCAATCTGTCCTGCCTTGCTCAAGAGCAGAAGGTGCATTGCGTATAGGCCAGATCCTGCCCTATCCATCTCTGTGCACAGACCTCGGCCCGGTGACAGCCCACCTAGGGCTAACTGAGGCTGTGACAGAATCCATCAGTGAAGGTCAACACCAAGAGGCAGCCGTGCCCTGAAAGCCAGACAGGGGACAGCAGAGTGCAGGACGGTCCCTCCCAGGGGGTTGGAGATTCAGTGCCGGCACCCACGGCAGGGCTGAGAGGACTGTGATAAAGCTCAGACAAGGCGTGCCAAGTGCCTGGGCAGCTCCCCCATGGCCGTCTACACTGGTAAATGGGGTCGCCTGCCCCAGCAGAGCCCCTGCAGCACGGGGGTGGGATGTTGGGTTGTTCAAGTCGTGTGTGGCACTGCCCTTGGGCCAGGGGTTCTGCCAGGCCCAGGACTCAGTGATCACTTGTGGTGGGGGGCTGCCCACTTTCTCTCTGGGAAAAGCACCAGCAGACTCCTTCCTGGGAGGGGCTGCCCAGACAGGCATCACTGTCATGTCCTCAGCCCCCACAAAGACTACACTTGCCCATAGCGGGTGGGGGCTGCAGCACCCATGGGTGCCCACACCCCTATCATGTCTGCCCAGGTAGACATGAGGGGGCTGTCAGTGCGGGCGGGGGATGGGCAGCACGGGCAGTGTGGTTGTCCTTGACTCCTAAGGCTGCTTCACTTCTCAGCAGCCAGCAAAGGACAAGCACCCTACGAATTTAGAACTCCTGACAGCTCCTGCTTGGGCTGCATCTCGGTGGCGCACAGGGGGACAGAATAATCTCCTGGTCACGCCCTCAAGACTCCTCCTTCAAGGTGAGGGCAAAAGGGAACACACTCCCCACAGGAAAAGGTAACCAACCACCCTCTCAGGCCAGTCCCAACACCCGCTGGGCTGCCTCCCAAGGGACCCTCCTCCCCTTCTCACATTTGGCTAAAAATAGAGCCCCTTTTGGCAGCAAATCCACCCAGTCTCCCCAGAGCATAAGCTTCCTGAGAATTTAGAAAAGGGAGCAGCTCTGCCTCTTACCCAGCCCAGATGGATTCCTGAAAATTCATGTCCACCCGATTTTTGTAAACCAGTCGTATTCTCTGGGACCCACCTTCATCTCAGAGAAGTGTCCCCTGTGGCTGACCGCCAGGTGGCTGACCAGCGTTCTGCACACATGACAGGCTGGACAATGCCTGGCTTGGGCGAACACACCGGGTCCACAGTGAGCAGATGCCCTGTGGAGGGTCCGGGGGAATCCGGGTGCTCAAGTCTGGATTTTGCTGTTGGGCTGGGCTCGAGGTCCCACAAAGGACAGACCTGAGTGCAGATGGCATCAGGCCAGGTTTGGGGTTTCTTTTAGACCTCTGCTTAATTTCTTTCAGGGATGCAGCACCAGAATTACTCTGTTGAAATAGCTCTGAGCAGCCTGGCATCTAATGTCAGCCGGTACACAGGCACCCTAGCAGAGGACTTTCCTGGTTTACACCAAGGGTTGGGGTCTCCCCAACTAGATCAAACATTCCTTAAACGAGAGAAAGACATTGGGTTCTCTCACTCAACACCTGAGGGGTGAGGAATCTGTGGCCTTCTGATTTTAAGAATTTTTCTTTTTAAGCACCAAAGGAAGCAGCTTCATCTTTCTCTCCTACACCCCTTTTAATAAAGGGATTTGTTCTGGATTTAGTCAAAGGGCTGAACTTGGGGATCTGGAGGGCCATGTGTGACCTGAGGCTACAGACTTCTCATCCCTGTGAGGCTCAGAGTCAACTGAGAACTAGGGGATAGGAACTATGCTATTTTGATTCAACCACACAACCCCTGCCCTTCATCTCCCTGTACAGGGCTTACGGGGCTCTGTGCTTCTTGAGGGGGGAACCCTATAGAAAGCCACACTCAGGCATGCCTCTTAACTGGTGGCTGAGACTAGAGGAAGCTCAGCTCTGTCATCCAGGGTAACGATAAACCCACCTGTGTGTGCCCAAGTGCTTGCACCTGCCAGGGGGCCTCCAGGTCCCAGCATAACTATTCCTTCTCCCTGGATGAGCAGGGGAATTTCTGAAGAGCATTCCCTTCACTTCACCCCTATCACAAAAGCCAGCCTAGGGTGCACCCCAAGCAAGAACCACAGATGTCCAGGGATGGGTAAGGGGACAATTTCAGGGCTGGGCACAGGAGCTTCCCAGCACAGAAGGGCAGCCTGGGTCGTCTCTGGTCAGGGAGTCGAAGCAGCCTTTGGCAAAATCTGTGGTTATCATTTTTTCCTTATTATAAAAGTTATACATATTCACTGCTGAAAATTTAGAAACTACACATATGCAAAAAGAAGAAAATAAAAATAACCCATAATCCCACTAACCCAAAATAACTCCTGTGAACATTTTGAGCATATATACACTCCCAGACTCTCCTATACATAGAAGATATATTTTTGGTACCAAGCGGGATCATACTGTACATTCCATTTTATAACTTTTTTCCATTTAACTATGTATCATATCAAATCATTAAATATTCTTCTACAATAGAGTTTTTTTAATGGCTAAATTAGCCAAAAAAAAAAATACTAAAAGGAGAGTTAAGGACAGGAGAGAAAATTTCACAACACATAAACTTGCAATTAAGCATTCAACATGAAAATGCCCATTGTAAACAAACTCCTTTTTCCTCTTCAGTCCAAATTCTACAATATGAAAAAAAACCAAATGTCATCTGATTTGGGGACCTGACCCTCAAAAGAGAGCTAGCTGCCCTTGGCCAGTGATGATCTCAGAAGAAAACAACATCTCAGTCCAGAAGGGCTAGCCTCCTCTCCCAGCAGGTGAAAAGTTGTCCAGATATTTACAGGACTGTGACACTGCAGTTGTCCAAATGCTGTCAAACCATCCCCAGGGAGGTGCTCGCAGGAGGAGGGAGGTAGGAAGCTGAATCCAATGAGGGTCCCACAGGACGCACATAAGCTCTGCCAAGGATGAGGCGTGTCCCTCAAATATGAAATGGGAGCAGAGACAGGAGGTGTCTGCTGGAAGAGCCCAGGGCCTGCAGGGGCTGAGAAGCCTCTCAAGTCCAACCTCGGAACCAGCCAGAGGCTATTCCACACAGGGGTCCTCTGATCCTGAAGCTTGGTTGGAAACCCAAATAGAACCAGGGATGAACAGCCAGATCTGTGTCAGTCCCTAGACCCAGAGATCCAATGGCAGTGTCCCTGGGGAAAGAACCTGTGCTTGTAAAATGTCACTGTGGCTAAGTATCTGTGTCTTCCCAGATTATTCAGTTAGTTTCTCAATGTGGTTTAGGAAAGCCCCTTTAGGAGAATGCCCACCTGCCTCGTCCAAAATAAACACAGAGAAGGGCGGCGCCTGTGGCTCAGTGAGTAGGGCGCGGGCACCATGCACTGAGGGTGGCGGTTTCGAACCCAGCCCCCACCAAATTGCAACAAAAAAGGACCTGTAGTCCCAGCTACTTGGGAGGCTAAGGCAAGAGAATCACCTAAGCCCCGCAGGTAGAGGTTGCTCTGAGCTGTGTGACGCCATGGCACTCTACTGAGGGTGATAAAGTGAGACTCTGTCTCTGAAAAGAAAAAGAAAGAGAAGATCCTTGCCCCCAGAGAGAAGAGTCGGGACCCAGGGTGAGGGAAACTCCAGGACACTAGGCTTTGGGGGATGGTGCACAGTGATCCCCCTGGCATGTTAGACGCCTGCAGCTACACCCTACAAAACCTGACAACTGGTGGAAGTCTGGTCAAAGGGAGCTGTCTGCCACGTGCCAGGCCACGCCAAAAGACAGGATCTGTGCCTGCCTCCTCCATACCCTCAGTGTTGGCCTTGCCCTGGGCTAGAAGCAGCTGGCCCACAGCAGTGTCCTGGGCCCTCTCACACACCAGCACAGCCCCTCGCCCAGGGAGTGCTCTTTTGTCAGATTAGTGGAACTGGTCACCCCTCAGAGCTCGGCATTCCCTGTAGGCTGATGAGGAGGGCATGGAGGATGCTCCCAGAGCCAGTCCACCAGCAGGGCTTCTCCCTAGCAAAGCTCAGTCCCACCTGCCCACTGGAGAGAGTCACAGGGGAAGCTCCTCCCATCTCTCTATTCCTCTGTTCTCTCTTGTCACCTAAGACAAGTCACCCCAAATATGAGCCAGAGGCCGGAAAGTGGCCCAGCTGCCCCTCTGGGCAGCTTGCAAGTTTCCTGGGCTTGCAAGTCAGCTGCGTGGATGGAGGGCACAGGGCACAGCAGGATGCAGGCCCAGCGACAGAGGCCCGCCCCCAGACAGACAGGTTGCCTGTGTCAGGGACATTGTTCCGACATGAGAGCAGCTGCTCTCAGGACCCGGGACACCTGCAGCCCTGAGCGTCAGCATTCAAGGGGACCTCTGGCTGCTGCTCGCTTACTGCAAGGAACAGAGTGGAAAGAGTCCACATGGAGAGTGGGCATGGGGGAGGCGGAGGGCCTGCACTGGCCCCTGCTCCTGCACAAGGGGCTGGCTTCCCCCTGCGCAGGCCAGCCCCCACACCAGCCCCTGCCCAGGAACCCTGGCAGGTCCTTCTCCACCGGGCCTGTCCTCTGCAGCTTTCCAGGCACCAAGGGACCTTCTCTGTCCACATTCTCCCAGGTCCATCCCTGGCTAGAATGGCCAGGGAGTTTGGCCCCAGACACCACCCAGACACCACCCTGGTCTTGCTTTCCTAGGCCTAGTGATGTGTGTACTGCCATCGAGCAGCCTGAACGTCCTGTGACCTGCCAGCCAAATGGCCCTGCTTAATTGCAGCTCAGGAAACATCCCCTTGGGGCCATGTCAGCCCTGACAAAGGTGGCTTGTCACCCTGATGCAAAGACAGACAAGCCCATCTCTCTCTGCCCCTCAGGCCACTCCCAAGAGCTCCAGCCTCTCTCCCCACTGGCTTTGTTCTGATAAACAAGGCACCAACAATCTAAGAGGATCCTGCCACAGGTGCCTGATCCCACCTGGCTCACTATGCACAGAGTCAGAGTTGTATCACCCGTGCTCTAAGGGAGCCAGAATGTGGGGCACTGACCTGCCTGGTAGGTATATTTGTTTCCCGTGTCTGTTGTAACAAATTGGCAAAAATTCAGTGGCTTAAAACAACACAAATATATCCTCTTGCAGCTCTGAGAGTGTGAAAGCAAGGTGTTGGCCGGGCTGCCTGGCTCCAGAGATTCTAGGGAAGGAGTCTCTGGGGTTCTCTGCAACCCTTGGCAGTGCTTGACTTGTACCTGCATCGCTCCCATCTCCACCTCCAAGGGTGTCTGTGTATCCTCCCCTTCTTATAAGGGCACCCGTCCTTGGATTTAGGGCCCCCTGATCCAGTGTGGCTCCATCTTAACATGATGACGTCTGTAAAGACCCTATTCCCAAATAAGGCCCCACTGAGGGCCCAGGAGGTCAGGATGTAGACAGAGGAGGCACACGGCCAGCCCACAGCCCCCACAGCCCCCATGTCCTGGAGTGTGGAGGGAGGGTGGTTCCCCACTGCTCCTGAGCCACGCAGGGCACCTGACTCCCTCAGACTCAACCCATCTCTACCTCCCGAGAAGTCTTGTTTCTGCCTTTGAACAAAAAAGGACAAATCCACTCCCTCCTACCAACGACAGGCCTTTGAAAATGTGAAGCATCAAGGCAGCCCCCACACAGCCCCTTCAAGGCTCCCAGCTCCAATTATCACCTCTGGTGTCTCAAGCCCTCCCTCGACTTGTGGATTTGAGTTCCTTTGTGCTCTTCTCACCAGCCTGGTCAGAAGGTCACATCCCTCCTACAGCAAGTCACACAACAGACCACGAGTGCCCCAAGAGGGTGGGCCAGCAGGGTCGGGAAGCCCGAGACACTTCTCCCCCCACACACATCAGCTCCACGGGAAGAAGGCAGAGGGAAGGGGTGCCCAGGGCAGAGGAGGGCAGGGTCTCTGTGCTCCCCTCCACCCGGCCAGGCTGTGCTGTTGTGCTGATGGGTAAACTGTGGAAGGAGAGCTGTCCCACCCCAGCCTGTCATTACAACATGTAATCACAGGATGGCTGCTCTCTCTGAAGTCAGCGACTGCCTAGCACTAGGTAGGAGCTCAACAGA
This sequence comes from Arctocebus calabarensis, assembly GCA_963573935.1. NCBI lineage: Eukaryota > Metazoa > Chordata > Mammalia > Primates > Lorisidae > Arctocebus > Arctocebus calabarensis. The sequence goes on from CAUYON010090816.1 coordinate 58,745, forward strand.
GACTTACTGAGTAAAATGGAATAATGAATGAATGACCTGGCTGCAGCAGAGCGGAGACCTGGAACCTTCCACCTTGCAGCCTCTGAAGTACCCCCCTTGAAGGGACAGGGCGAATCTGGCCTCCCCTTTGGGAGGTGGGGACAACCACAGTCAGAGCGGGATGGTGCCACTTCCCTCCCTAGGCTGGTTCCCTGCTCTGAGGTGAGTTTGCAGGGCCGGTGAAAGCAGGATCTTGGAAGCGGGCAGGTATTTTAAGATTCACACAGGCCAGGCCCCTGTGTTTAGAGCAGCACCGGAGCAGCAAAATGTAGGGCTCTCAAGCCACATGTGGCCCCCTTCAAACCCAAGAATTTTGGGATGAGATCAGCGGGTGCCAAGTGCCTGTGTGGGGTCTGGATGTCTGTGACTCCCATGAGACCCAGAAGGCCAGCTTTGTGAGGAGCTCAGGTGACTGAGTCCCACTGACTGGGTGATGGCCTGATCGCACCAGTCCAGAGCAACTCCAGCATGGCGTGTGATCGCCAAAGCACGAGTATGACTCATATGTAAAGAGTGCCCTGAAACGAATAGGAAATTTCTGGAAACATGGACAACATATGTGAATAGGCAGTTCACAGAAATAAACATGCAAATGACCAGTGAACACACAGAAGGTACTCAAGCTTCCTAGAGTTGGAGAAACGTAAGTAAAAATGAGGTGAGATGCGTGCTTGAACTGAAAAGTATTTTAAGAGATAATAATAACAGATGTTGGAATGCAGATAGAATAAGGTATCCCCATATCATATGGAGAGATCTGTAAGTACTGTTAACTTTTTATAAAGTCTTCTAGGTGCAGTTTTAAATTAAAATGTAATATAAACCCTTTATATATAATTCTACTTTGGAGATTCCCCCCACCAAAGCCAAAAGTGCCAGGAAAATACGTGTGTGACAACACACGGGTGTGGCTTAGAAGGTGAGACAATTGTGAGCAGAGGTCAGAGTTTGCCCAGGAGAACTGGAATTACAGGGGGAGGGTGGAGAAAGACAATTTATTTCTCTTTCCTTACTTCTGTGTCATAAGAACTAACACAGCGAAAAAGTAATTGTTTTTATAATTCAGGCAACTGAATTTTTTAAATGACTAAGAAAATAATTTCAAAGTAAACTGTTTCTACCCCCTGTGTGGATGCAGGTAACATTGCCAGATTTGGGAGAAAAAATTCAAGTCACTCCCGCTCCCCAGTTAAATTTGGATTGGGGATAAACAATAAAGTTTTGTGTTTTTAGGGTAGGTCCCAAGCAATGTTTGGCAGGAACTTATAAAATAAAGGTTTTGTCGTTCACCTGAAGTCCAAATTTCACTGGGCGGGCATCTCGTGTCTCATGTGGCCACCTGAGAGATGTGGGGCAGGGAAAGGAAGAGGCTCGGCGACCTCTGTACGTCCAACATTCCCCGTCCTTCCTCGTGAAAGCCAGCCACATCCACGGCGACCTTTCCTCTTCTCGGGAGTCACACCTACACTCACTCTCACAGGTTTCCAGCACTCACCGCCCTCCAAGAACATGCCTTGAGTCAGACCACACTTCAGTGGACGCTGGTGCCTGGCCTGGCTTCTGCGTGAGCGAGGGTCAGAATGTCACACCCAACTGGTCCTACTGAGCCGTTGAGCTTCCAGAGCAGGGTTCTGGGCCTGCCGACACCTCATCTGAGCCACCTGCTCCTCGGGGCTCCTCCTGGGGTGCTTCTCGGCCGTGCTGCCAGGCTCCTTCTGTCCTTGCCTCCCACACAAGGCGCCGAGCTTCACCCACAATGTTCTGAGCCGCTGCTTCCTAAGGCAGCCATATCTTGGTGTCATTTCCATGTTCTCACACACTGTCGGGGTTCGCAGCTGTGGCACTGAGGAACAGGAAGGTAAACTCCGGGCCGGAGCCTGTGCACCCTCAACTGGGCTGCCCACCCCCTCTGAGCTTCAGCGCCCTCATCTGCAAATTTGGAAGTCAGGTGAGATGTTTGTGAAGGGATTTCTAAGCATTGTGGGGTCAGTGATGTCCCCGGCCCTTCTCATCCACCCTGTGCCGCTTGGACACCACTTCAGACCCACCCATGACGATAGCTTGAGACTGGTGACCGCCAGCTCAGGAAGGCCCCCATCACCCTTGCCTCGAGACCCAGGTGGCTCAGCAGGCCCAGGTATGTTCCAGGGAACTGCCCCTGGCCCATGCGCTGTGGAGCTGAGGTGGCCCGACAAGACGTCAGCATCACAACCCACACTGATCTTTGTCAATTACATGCCAGTATTTGAGTTCTAACCAGCTCTAAATTGAATCAGGACAAAATCATCAGAATAAAAAGAGCCCAAGCCACAGCCTTTCAATTCCAGCACTGGAAAAAAAAAAGTTATACATTTCATAATGGCCTTCTACCCTATAATGAACAGGAAAAATAAATTAGATTCCAAGCTAAGGGTATATTTATGCAATTTCATTATGTGCCCATGAGCAAGCCTGGTTTTCACCAAGATAAAAATGAGCTCTCAGAAACACTCGCACTAAATAAATGGAGTGATTTAACAGCTTAACGGGGAGCGTGGAAGAGGAGCTGAAGGACAATGTCAAAAATGGGAAAATAAGGAAGGCTTACGACACGCCACCCGCCCGGTGTGCAAAGTGCCTGCTGCCCACTGGGGCTGCTTGTGCCCTGGGAGGAAACAGCTCCATCCTCCACCCTCCAGGGAACCTAATGCTGGGCACAGCACAGGGGACGCAGGCTCTTCCCTTGAATGTGATGGCCTAGCCGTCATCTGGGGCTAGCATAAAATCAGAGCTCTTGACCCCAAGTCAATTCAAACCCACTGGCTCCTTGCAAAGGGGCCACCCCCACTGCAGCAGTGTCCGTAGGAGACGCTCCAAGCCGGTCTTAGCCTTTTTGTCCTCTTCCAGAAGTCCCACTCAATTCTCTCTTTCTGCCTCTGTCTCAGGATGTTGGTGGTGCCAACTTCAGGGTCTAGTGGCCCTTCCCGCCATGGTCACCAGGTGGGCACGGCGCAGGGGGCTCCTCCCAGGCCCCCACACAACAGCTGCCAGGACCTTCATGTGCTTCTTTTTATAGAAACAAAACTCTTTCTCTGCTGCTTTCAAACACATCGCCAGTGTCAACTTTTTTTTTTCCTGGCACTCTGTTTATCGTGCGACGAGCTGAGACCTCTATGTGAGAGGCGTTTCATTGCTCGGGTTGTTGTGAAGGTTGACAAAATAATGGATTTATTTTTATTTTTTTAATGGATATTTACAAAGCTGGAGGGTGTTTCCTGAAAACTCTAGTGGTGTCTTAACGGGGACACACTCGGAGTCAGATGGCTTAGGGACCGCTCTCCAAGGCAGCTGCTTTACCTCCCCGAGTTGACAGTGTTTGGACTTACCAAGGGGCTTCCTGATGCTGTACAGAAAGTGTGAGTAAAAGGTCATCAAATCATGGCGTGTGAGTCCCCAGGGGCATCTGAGGAGGCACCTCCCATGTTCCTGGATGAGGAAATCAAGGCTCAAAGGGATTAGGAAGGATCCCAGCTAATCATCCAGGGATTTGGGCTTGGAAACACCATGCCAGTCAAGGGAGTGCTTTTAAATTTTCTGCAAACCACATTTTATTTTATTTGTGCAGGTTTTGGCCAGGGCTGGGTTTGAATCCGCCACCTCTGGCATATGGGGCTGGTGCCTACTCCTTTCAGCCACAGGCATCGCCCTGCAAGTCACATTTTAAAATGATTCTTTTAACATGAAAGTAACTTGTAGTATATTTTATTTAACCCATATTTCCACAAGATTTTCAGGTCGATACGCAATCTGTATAAGAAGCTGTTGACGAGGAACGTTACACATTTGGTCTGCGCGCCTCTCAGTACAACGTGCTTCCGACCCCACGTGGCATCTGCCCACGCTCCTGTGGCCACCATCTTGGTCAAGGTGGGCACAGACCCCTTTGTGTCATGACTGCCTCACAGACACAACTCCCAGCCTAGCGGCCAACTGCTCAGCCGCCAGGAGGCCAGCTCTTCAGAAGGATGTGCCCAGCGCTCGGCCTTCACAGGTCGCGAGCTCCCCAAACCACCCCGAGACCAGCACACACGTCACCTTCTCCACACCTTACACGCATGTTCTCCGTGTCAGGAACAAAGGACATTATAGGTGGCATTTTGCCACATCCTCAGAGCAGCCCTGTGAGGCAAAGTGTCATCCCCTTTGAGTCACTGATAAAGGAGGCTCAGACAGACCTGCCCCAAGTGGCCCAAGGGAGTCCAATGGATGGACAGAGTCCTGGAACATCAGTGTCTGTCACCCTCAGGAGACGATGAGAACCCCTTGGAAACAGGCAGGTGCTGGGTCCCCTGGGTCTCATGGCCTGCAGCTACTCAACACCAGGCAAAACCAAGACCTCTCTGCCCAGGTCACATCCCCTCCTTTACCAGGGCCTCCAAGGGAAAGAAATAAACAAACAAGCTGATGGACAGACACGAACCGTGAAGCTGAGACGTGCAGGGAAGACACTGAGGGCACCAGCACCGTGGTCTAAGACAAAGCCGGTTAACTCGTTAGTGCCAATGGGGCTTGGATTCCACAGCCCCGTGTGATTCTTGGCTACCATCCAGAGCGAATTCGGAGCTCTGGTCAGCCAGGAGCCACGCAGCCAAGGTGGGAGGAGAGAGATGCGGGGTGAGCCTGCAGAGCCGGGCTGTCCCCAAGCAATCAGAGATGTCAAGGGAAGGTGGCTCACCGAGGACAGCCCTCACCATACCCGAGGCTTTTACACCTCCTTCCTGCGTGCGAAGGTGGCGGTGAGGACCCCACAGGTACCCGCTGTCACGTTCACAGGGACCCCTGCGTCAGGCACTTCTGTGTCACAGGTCAAGAAGCAGAGCTCTGAGGGCTAGTTGGCAGTGGCATCTGGGGCAGCCGCTGGTCAGTTTCTGTTTCAGTGTCACATGCTCAAGTTGCCATCTGACCTTGTGGAAGGAGCCTCCCGACACCCACAAAGGCCAGAATCAGCCCCTTACGACACCCGAACGGCCCGTGTATCTCCCCACAGGAGGGCTGGCTCTGTCATCACGAGGTGCTAACGCACTGGAGGAGACGCCACAGATGGGAGGGACGTCCTCAGCGGCCAGGGGACCGTGTGGAGAAAGAAGCAACAGAGAATCAGGAACGGAGAGGAGGCCAGAGGGGAGAGAGCGGAGGGACAACAAGTCTCCCTCCCGGCTCCCAGAACCTGGCTCGCCTGGCGGGGCCCTCCACCCTCACACCTCCCACCTGCCTGCCAGCCCTGACACCCTACGTCCACCTGTCCTCGCTGTACCTGCCACACCAGAGCCACCAGGCTCCTAGCAGGCTGCGCCTGGACACCTTCCTGAGGGCTCGGGCAGGCGCCACATCCTCAGACCCCTGTCCGCATCCCTCGAGCCACCTACTCAAAGCTCTTACATAACGCAGGTCCTTCCTCACCCCCCGGCAGCACCACCCTCCCCCACCTTCTAGACACGGGGGTGTAACATCTGCTCCTACCATCTCTCCAAGGAAACTCCCTCCCCCACGTGGCCGCACCCCCAACTCAGACACTGTCACCCTCTCCCAAAGCAGCAAGGGATAAAAAGCGACACGAAAAAAAAACACGCTACCACCACCACCCACCACATCATTAAGGGCAAAAAAAAAAAAATTCCTCCTACAAATGAAACTCTTTCCTTCTTGTTCTAGAAAAACAATAACGAACCCTGGGGGGCAGGAGCACGGGGAAGCAGCAGACACGGCTGCTGTGCCTTTTCATCTCCCTGGCTGAAAGCATCTTTGATATTTCTTATTTTTGTAAAAGAAAGAATGAACGAAGTCCACGCAGATCCCCATGGCAGTGTTCGAGTGAAGACAGTGTCAGAATTCGGCTCTCAGAAGTGGCGTGGAGGGTCCTTACTTCCCTGGCCCTCCTGGCCCCCTCCTGCCAAGGTGCTTACCCCACAGGAAACGGGGTCAGGTGTGTGGCTGTGTCCAGAGGCCAAGATCAGCCTCACTGGACAGCTGCCCAGAAAAGTGGGGGTTCCCAGGAAACGTCTTATCTTATCCTCATGAAAGCACCATGGGCCACCAACAGCTGTCCCTGGCCTGCTGCAGAGGACGGGCTCAGTGCTGATACAGTGGCCAACGCACATGGCCACTGCTCGGCCTATTCCTTCCTTCCTGTCAGGCTGTGTGATCATCATTACCGTCTTGCAGATGGAAAAACTGAGGCTTGACATGGGGACACATGCTGCAGGGTCCCTCGTCCCTAGAGTAGAGTAAGCCCCAGTTGCCACTTTTGCCTGCCCTACAGGAAGGCTCAGTACAGGCAGGAAGCATCTCTGGGTTCTGCCAGGCACTAGCTTGTCTTACTTTCAAGCCCTAAGGGGAACAGAGGCATCCCACAACACTGTGAAGGCTGCGAGGCGTGGGCAGCAGGTGGGGAAGCCTCTGGGACTCGAGTCTGGCTCAACCCCAGGAGTGAGCAGATGGGCAGGGGGGCCGTGGGGGCAGGGACACAGCTCCATAGCAATTAGTACCAACTATAGCTCCTGTGTCCACAGAGACTCCTGAATGAGCAAATCCAACACCAGGGTTAGAGAACCCCAAAAATCAGTACAGACCATCACAACGGTATGTGTCCACATTGAGCCAAAGCAGTGATTCCAGCCTCCAACCCAAAGGAACATCCCCAGGATGATGAAGGGCCTGGTGGAACAGGCTGGAGGCTCCCCCAGAAGGTGAGGATACAGGAGAGGAGAGATGGGGTACACAGAATGGGGGATCATCACCGCAAGGCCAAACATCATAGAAGAGAAAGCACAGCGCCCTGGGCATGGCCCCCACCCATCAGACCTAGCATTAAAACAGGAAGAGTTGAATTGTCATAAAAAGCATGAAACCACCAAGCTCTTGTGACATGGCAGATGAAATGGTTTACCCACAAGCCCTGGGCGTTCCAGAAAGACCACATGAGAAAACACGGAAAACCACCTCCCAGGCTGAACACAGCCATGCCGTGCAGGACGCCCACTGAGGGCTCTCATTCCTATTCTCCATGAGGACCCTCTTACTCTAACCAGAAACACTCCTCCAGCCAGGGCCTGGCCAGGTCAGTGAACCTGAACACAGCCACATGCAGCAGAGGCCGGGCAGGAATGCAAGGGGTTGGGCCTAACCCTAACCCAGGAACAGTGGAACTGGGAAACAAGGGGGTCAGAGTGGCCCCTTAAGGGGCTTGGACAGTAGGACAGCCACATGGAGCCAGACCTTTTCTATGGAAGCCAGTTCATCAACTAACTCAGATAGGAGGAATAATCGAACTGAGAAGTTATGATGCAAGGAAGGCTAGACCAATGTGGTAAAAAGGGACCCCAACTCAGGGCAGCAAGTCCAAATGTGAGTCCATGTGCTCATGGTACAGAAGTTCAAGACCAGCACAGGCAGAACTGCCCTTCCATAGTTTACTTAATAAATGTCAAAGCACCACCACATCCCATAATCATTTGTGGGATGACAGAGGGACTCCGTAGATGGGGTGAATGAATTCATGGATGGACAGACAGATGGATGATCCTCTGTTGACATACAAGGAAGCAAACAGAGATCAGAACATAGAGCACGAAGAATTTGCCCTTGCAGTTCAAAAGTTCTCAAAATCTAGTACCAGTGCTTCCTAACAGAATATCCTCCGAGGAAGGAATGCTCTGTGTCTGCCCCGTCCAGCGGGGTAGGCACCAGCCACTAGTGGCCACTGAGCACCTGAAACATGGCTGGTGCAGCTGAACAACTAAATGTTTCATTTTATTTACATGGTCACATGTGGCTAGTTGCTACAGAGGATCATCCATCTGTCTGTCCATCCACCTGGACACCACCAGCTGTACTGGACAGCTCAGTTCTAGACCTTTTTTTTGAACACACCTTTTTTGTGTGCTGCTTCTCCTTCAGCAGCTGTTTGGAATCTGGGAAAATGTGACTCCATGAGAGACTGACATCACATGAGCAAGGGGGCTCCGCTGTCCCTAGTCCCTGATTTCTGCTAAACAAGAAGAGAACTTGTAAAGCCAGGGGCTACAGGGAAATGCTTTTCAACTTTATTTGACCTGTATATAAAGCACCCAAAATCTTGTTAAAAATGCAGAATCTGGAATCCAGCAAGTCAAGGGTGGAACTTAAACACTTATACTCCTAACAAGCCCGTAGGTGACACTGAGAAGTTGGTCCACATACCACATATGAATAATTACAGTTTTGCAGTCTTTCCATTCTAGAAAAACAAGAGGGTAGCAGCAGAATAGAAAGGCCATGGAAGGCCAAGATCAAATACAGATCATTTGAAATAATAAAAGAAAGACTCAAACTTTCTAAATTTTAAAACATAAATAAATTAATGTATTGAGCATCTTACTATAGGACTGTGTGCTAGGGGGATACAAGGAGCAAATTTAAGATGCCAGTTTAGGATGTAGAATAAACATGTGACAAGTTACATGGTAAGTGACCTCACAGCCCCAACATCACACCTCAACAAAGTCTTCTGTGACCCCAACTTAACAATGTACCCCCCCATTCACTCTTACAACTCCCCCAGCTGCATATTTTGCTATAAGAACTGTATCTTCTAGGGTAAAAGATTTTCTTATATTTGTTCCACATAGAAGTCAAGCTCCATGTGGATAGGGGCTTCTGCCTGTTCTGGTTACTGCTCTCTCTCTCAGAGCCAGGACAGGCCTGGTGTATGGGAAATGCTCAAGAAACATTTCCTGAAAGAATGACTTTCAATCTTCACTCCATTTGGAGTTTATTCATGTGTAAAAAGTGTTCTTCAGAAGTGTTATAAGGTTTCTATATGTGCATTTTATACATTTCTGGCTAAGTTTATTTCCTAGGGATTTTATTTTATTTTTGTGATCATAAACAGGAACTTTTAAAATCATTATATCATCATTTTGAAATAGATAGATGGACATACACATAGGATTATCTTGTTGGTTATAGCAGTTTTTCACTGATTTGCTTGGATTCTCTGAGTAAACAATTATATCACCTCCAAAAGGGTGACTCTTTTGCCCCCCTTTCCAGCATTTATTTTCATCTCATTTCTTTTCTTGTCTGATTGCATTGGCTAATGCTCCAGCTACAATATGAAACAGCAGTAGCCACAGGGGGCGCCCTTACTTCGTGCTTTAGTGTTTCCATGTTAAGAAAAAGAATGGATTTTGAATAGGATTATATCAGCTTAAGGGAGTATCTATCAACTTCTATTTTATTGAGTGTTTATCAAGAATACATGCTTTGGGGACTGGGGAGTCATAGTGTATAGCACACCTCTTGGGGCAGGGACACAATGTAAGAGGGAATTTACCTAATAAATGTAATCAGTGTAATCTAATTCTTTGTACCCAAACAATAAAAAAATGAATCCCAAGCAATAAAAAATATATACTTTTTCAGTATCAAAAGAGGTATTAATGTGATAATTCTCTTCATATTTATAATATGGTATATTATATAAGTAGATTTCTTAATATTAAACCATTATTACACTGCTGGAATAAACTCTATATGGACATAGAGTATTATTATAACCTAATGCTAAATCCTATTTATTAATATTTTATTTAAAGCAATGTGCCAATATTTGAGAGATGTCTGTAGTTTTATTTTTGTACAATCTTTATCAGATTTTTTAAAAACTTTTTTTTTGTATTAGGAAAATTACTTAGACTTTTTCTTCTTCTTCTTCTTTGCTATAGAACAGTTTAGTTAAGCTTAGAAATATGTGCTCTTTTGTTTAAATTCCCCTGTGGAACCACACAGACTTCATACTTTGTGTGGGAATAGCTTTAAAACTTTCTGAACTTCCGTAGAAATTGGTGGGTTTGGGGTAAATTATCCTTCACCCTTGATATTTCTCATTTTGTGTTCCTTGGGCTGCCTCACTTTCTAACCTGGATTATGTTAGCTAGTGTTTCATCTACTAAAGTTTTGTTAAAAAACAGCTCTCTATTTACTAGTCCTATCCTTTCATTTCGTGGCCCATTGTTAGTCTATTAACCTCATTAGTGCCTCCTTTCAGTGTATTTTTTTTCTTTTTCTAACATTCTGAGTCTTAAGCTTAATTATGTGTATTTTCTCCTTTTCATTGGCTATGTATGTAAGAGTGTGAATTTTCTCCCCCATGCTCACCTTCACCCCCCACCAGACCCTGCTGCGCCTTAGTGTGTGAAGCTTCATGCCCCTCCTCTGGGAGCCAGAGCCTATTGTCTTATGTGCGTTCCCCTTGTAGACTGGGTTCCTCGGGGTTAGGGACCATGTCTTGCTCACTTCTTAATGTCTAGCACCTAACACAGACTGTCACACATAGAAAGCTTTCAATAGATGTTTATGAGAAACATTACAGAACGGATAACAATTTTGTTGTAATATATTATGCAATCATTATAATTATAAAACTGATGTTTGAGTATTAGTTCTATGCTGGCACTGTGCTAGCTCCTCAATGAGCATAATTCTCTTAATACTTAGATAACCCTGTGAGTTGGTTTTGTAGGAAACCAAAGCTTAGGGAAGCTAAGGAAACCCCCAGCCATAGAGCAATGATTATCAGAACTCAGCCTCAGGAACCCAAAGCTTGTGACCTCAGTCAGATGCTAAACCTTGAAAGGTATAGTCGCCAAAGACAAAGGAAGCGGTTTGAGAAGAAGAAGAGCCCTTAGAGTAGGAAGCCTAGAGTACAACCTTTGGTATTAGGCAGGCTTGAGCTTCAGTCAGATCTGCACCACTAGCTGAGGACCCAAGCCAAATAATTCGTGTCTCTGTGCCTTGGATGTTTCACTCCTAAAATGAGGAGAATAACACCCATACCCCCAAAGGACTGTTGTAACACAGGATGATAGATACAAAATGCCCAGCACAATTCCTGCTGTGGTAGGCTTTCAGGAGATGATAATGGTGAGGTAACGCTGGGAGTGCAGGTGCTGATGGTGATGAGGTTGGTATGGGGGTGATTGTGGTGATGGCAATGGTGGTGGTAGTGATGGTGATGATGATGCTGGTAATAGTGGTGATGGTGCTGGTGGCAATGATATTGATGATGGTAGTGACTGTGGTAATGGTGGTGGTGGTGATGGTAATGGTAGGGGTGGTGCTGGTGCTGGTGGTGACTGTGCGATGGTGATGGTGATGGTGGTAGGGGTGGTGATGATGTTGGCGATGTAGTGATGGTGGTGGTGGTGATGGTGTTAGTGGTAATAGCGGTGCTGCTGCTGCTGCTGTTGCTGGAGGAAGGGCATAGCAGCAGCAATGGTGTTGATGACGACAACCATGACAACAATTACATCATACAAAAGTTTCAACCACTACTGTCACCAAAACCCAACATTGTATCTGTGAAAATGGCCCCATTAAGATAAATAAATGCCCACAGAGTGGAAGGAATAGAAAATTCCAGAACATAAGGGCAGGAAAGGGTGTTTAATATCCCCCGTCCTTAACGGCAGCACTTTACAGATGCAGAAGCAAAGAACAGGGTTAGAGAGGTTTGTCCACAGCCTGACACCTGCCACTAGCCAGGCCCAGCCAGACCGTCTTCCCACCCAAGCTGACCCTACTCCTCCCCGCAAGCCCCTCAAACACCATCCAAGCGCTCATCCTGAGCAGGGCATCCTGGCTTGGGTACTGGGAGCCCAAAGAAATGGGCACTGGAGGGACATCAGAATGCAAAGCACCACTCAATGGGCCAAGGAGGGGAAACACCATCCAGGAACCAGGGTTGACTGGAGTGGGAAGCTCAGTGGGCTGCCGCGGGCAGGGCTGAGGGAGAAGTTGGATGCAGCATAGTGACAAAAATGAGTGCAGGGGAGAAGCTGTAAACACCGGAAGGCAGCGGGCACGAAAATCAAGCACCCAAATCAGGGTTGATGTGAAATTAACAGGTACTTAGGAGCCTAGTCCTAAGTCAACATCTTTGTAAGTAATGAGAAAATATGTACTGGGATGGAAAGACTGTCCAAATATTTGCTGACAAAAAGCAAAATAAGAAACTATCTGAAAAGAAGACAGCACATATGTAAACATCTTGGGCTAAACCTCCCGAAGAAGAGTCACCAGTGGGGAAGGCAGTGACAGGGCAGCACCATGGCCTCTTTCTCCAGGAGCACTGCTGCTCCCTCAGGCCTTCTCCGGGCCAGGCCTGTAGCCAAGGGTTTGCTGCACCATCTCCATCAGTCTCAAAGCACCTGCTAGGAAACAGACCAGAGGACAATCGGGTAGGCGGGACTTGAATCCCAGCAGTGGTGGCCCCAGCCCTTGAACTCTTAGCCTGTGTCCACGCTCTGCCCTTACACAGAGAGCACACTGAATGAACATGATCTGTGGGTGGCACTCCTCCACCTCACATCACAGCCACTGGGAGGATGGCACATTCTCAAAGAGACACCATCTGAAGGGCAGTGGGAGTCCCAGGTGGAGGGAACAGCGAGGAGCAAAGGGCAGCTGCCGACCACTGACCACAGGCACGTTTTCCTACAAGCCGCCAGATTAGTGGCCATAGGCAAAGCATTTGAGGAGTCTCAAGACATTTTCTTGTGAAATTGGACTAGATTGGCTCTAGTGTAAACATAGTCACAGGCTGAAGGGAGGCTTGAAAGCTATAAATGAAGGCTAATGGTAGGTGTCAGTACGTGGGGTGGGAGGAGATGTCCAGTGGGAGAGCTCCCGGGCTGCTGCAAGGCCCCAATTTCATTTAATATCTGAGCTAATGATCTGGAAGACAACAAATAGGTCATGAGCAAAACCTGCCAAAGACACGGGTGGGCACTGCAGTTGTCTGCTGGGGTGCGGGGACAGCAGCATGGCAGACAGGGGTAACCTGGAGGGAAGGTAAGTGGCTCCTGAGTAAACTAAGGTTCGTCCTGAAGAAAAATTACAAAAACTCAAATCTAAGAGGAGAAAAACAGCTGTACTCTGAGCTGAGAAAACTGGGAGAAAAGGAGGGCAGACCTATCCAGCCCTAGGAGCCCGCCATGACCCAGCTTGACATCACACAGAGCGGCAATTTGTGTTCTGCTCACCATTTAGGGGCAGTGAAGAATCCCCTCCTAGGTGCTGAGAGCACCATGAGGCCTGGCATAGAGGTCTACCTGGGTAGTGCCTTTACTCTGAGGGACCCAAGGACAGGCTTGGGGAACAAGCAAGACAGAGTCCCCCTACCAGAGTAGGGGGGTGGAGAGCCTGAAATCCTGCTATGTGCACTTGACACCTGTCTCTACCTGGCACTGAAATGGCAGGCACAGTCCAGAAGGCCTAGGGGCAGAGATGGACCTGGGTCTGAGCAGCTGTGAAAACACCATGGCCCACCCAGCCCCCGGCACCCACCAGGGAGGTAAGACATCACAGCTAGGATTTCCAGCCCCTGGAAAGTGAGTGCAGAGACTCTCTCCCAGCTGGACTGCTCATTGCTGGAGAGGAAACCAAAGTTGTCAGCCCCTGACACAATTGGAAATTTACTGGAGCAGCCATTCCACTGCCTTGTGGGGACTGGGTTAGTCAACCCATTAACCACATATTCTCACCACCCACAGAGCATGGAGGCTGCATCGGCCTGCTGGGAGCAAGGGAGGAGGATATAGGAGGCAGAAGGGACTGAGGCTTGCCACACAGGAAGGACACTGAGAGGAGGTGACAGAACCAGCATGGAGGGCACAGAGGTCAGGTGTGTCCTTGGTGAAGCAGGACATCTGAGGCAAGAGCCTAAGTCAGTTCAACATAGGCAGCAAACCTGAATATACTCTCCCATGTGGGGGCTCTAACTAAGCACAGCCCGTGCCAGGTGCTTGGCTAGGGTGGGTGCAAGGGAGCAGCTGGACTCCTGGGAGCCTCTCAGCAGAAGACCCCAGGGAAAAACATAAGGCTGGTGGTGGGCCTGGGAGCTCGAGCCTTGAATGGATAGGGGCACTGAGATGCCCTCATTCTCCACAGATCAACTGTTCTCACTAGAAGTGAGCTCCTGAGGATGGAGTGCTTGTCTGTCCTTTGTTCCCCTACTGCTGTCTCTCTGCTACCTAAAATGATACCCGACATGCTTTAGGTAGTTAGTGATTATTTGTAGGGTGGATGAATATGGAATGGTGGATAGATGTGTGGGTGGGTGGGTGGGTGGATGGATGGATGGATGGTTGGAAGAGTAAGTGAATGGATAGATGGATGGGTGGGTGAGTAGGTAACTGGTTGGATGGATGGATGGATGAGTAGGTGAATGGATGGATGGATGGGTGGGTGAGTGGGTAAGTGGGTGAATGGATGGATGGATGGATGGATGGATGGATGGATGGATGGATGGATAGATGGATGGATAAGTGGATGGTTGGATGGATGGATGGATGGACGGATAGATGAGTAAGAGAATGGATGGATGGATGGGTGGGTGAGTGGATGGATGGATGGATGGATGGATGGATGGATGGATGGATGGATAAATTGAGTAAGTGAATGGATAGATGGATGGGTGGATGGATAGTGAATAGTGAGCGGGTAAGTCTATGGATGGACAGGTGGGTGGATGGATGGATGAGTGGATGTGTGGATGGCTGAATGTGTGAACAAATGGATGGACAGATGGGCAGGTAGGGAAGGTAGGTAGACAAATGGATGGATAGCTGGGTGGATGGGTGAATGGACAGATAGAGGGGATGGTGGGTGGGTGAGTGGATGGGTGTGGATGGATGGATGGATGGACAGGCAGACGGACAGATGGATGGAAGAGTACGTAGGACAGTAGATGGACAGACAGACGGTGAATTCTGGGTCCATGGATGGATGGGGCATGGGTAGGCAGATGGAAGAGTGGATGGATCTTGTGGCACCCCAATAGCATCTTCAGCACTCCTTTAACACAGATTCTAAGTGACGGCCTCCCTTACCACCCAACCCACTATCATCCCCATCCCAGCCCCAAGAGACACAATAAAGAGGTAACAGGAAGCACTGTTGGTAACAGGTCATGGTAGCACTGCTGGACAGTCTGTGAGCCAGAGCCGCACACAGGGAGATGCCAAGGGAGATCCCACAGGTTGGGAATGCCTGGTCCAGCTCTCGTAGATTAGTGAAAGGTTGAGGAGGGCAGCCACTTGACCTTATTCCTACTGTAGCCAAAACAGGTCCTTAGGAACAGCAGGCTACTCACAAGCAGCTAGCGCCCACCTGGCCCTGATGCCCTGGGCACATCAAAGGATGGTGCCCCAGTGACCACCGGGCACAGCAGCTCATGCTCTAGCACTAATTCCCCAGATCTAACACTGATGGCCAGCCCTGTCATGACCACTTTGCCCCACCACAACCAGAATTCTCCCGGCAGGTGGGCAGTTCCACCATCTCCCCTCACGATGCCCCATCCCCTTCCCCAGCTGAACCAGCACCGCAGGCGGAGAACCATGCCAGTGGGCACTTGAGGACCATGGGCCTGCTGCTGGGCGCCATGCTGAGGGCTATGCCAGCCTCTTCTCTTCTTCCCAACCACCCTGTGCAGTAGGAGCTATGATCGACCCTTTCTCACAGTTGGGGACACTGCACAGGGATTGAACAACTCGCCCAGGACCATGTATCTGGTAAGAGGTGACTCCAGGACTCCGGCCCAGGCAGACTCTGTGGGCCGCGCTCCCCACCACGGACAGCCAGGCAGCGCTTCGCTGTTCCCCAGATCAACCTCACCCTCAACGGAGGACATTTCACCAATTCAAACAAATGCACTCGGGCCACAGTAATTCCAACAGAGGAGCTGCAGGACATATGTTCACAACTCCCCCAGGTGACTACTTTGAAAAGGGTCCTTTTAGCAGTTTTTAAAAAAATCACTTCCAAGTACCTCTGTGGGCCTCAAGTCCACAATAGTGTTTTGAGAGCTCAGTGAGGTGTGGGAGAGGAATCCGGGCCTTGCCAGGGCTCAATAGCCAGTGAGTCAGCTCCTGGGGAAGAAGCACTTCAGACAGTCATCCCCAGTCCCGCAGCTCACAAACTCCTAGAAGCCTCTCTGCTTCAGACATCCCAAGGACGAGGGTGAATGGAAACTGCCACTGCAGGTTTACATGATGACACAGGGGAGATCTCCAAACTAAGGAGTCCCAGAGACATGCCAAAGAGGCTGACCTTGGACCCCAGCTCCCCAAGGGCTCTGGGTCAGCGCCTTTCTACCAGATGATGCCAGCTGGGGAGCAGAATATGCTGGGTCCACAATGAGTGTCCCATGGAGATCAGGGCCCTCAAGGCAAGCACAGCCCAGCTGGGTCCAAGCAGATGTTCTCACACTCAGCCGGCTGGAGCACTGCGGAAGGAATGCTCCCCCAATCAGGCCCAAGTCACGGACAAGCGACCAGCATCCCAGGGGCAGCTCTCACCTGTTCCTAAGGCAGGGGTGCAGGAGGCTGGGGAATCAGACCCGAGGTGGGCCCAGTCTCCCGTCCGCACCTGTGGCTGGCAGGGATGGCAGGAGCGTCCAGAGGGGGCTGTCTCTTGTATTGTGGGAAGGGCCAGTGGGTTTGCCATGTGTGGTGCCTGGGACTCCACTGCTGGGTGAGCAGCAGAAAAGATGGGCGCAGGCCACACGGTGTACCACATGGGGCCAAAAAAATCACTCCATCCCCAAATGCAACCTGGCAGCTGCTTAGCGGCCACCAAGGGCCACTGAGGGGCAGACCAGTAAGTCTGTGACATCCATTAGTAAATTCACTAGTGAAATTAATTCTCCCCCTAAACAGCTGAGATTCTGTCAAACAAAGACTTGTCAAATGGCTTGTGGACTCCTTTTCTTATTCCCACCTACAAGGAAGGGCACGGAGCCGTGAGGCCCGACAACCTCACCTGCGTCCCCAGCTTCCTCATCTGCAGAGGGGGCTGTGCACCTCCTTGCCGCCCTCTCCTCTCCAAGTACTTGACTCTTCTTTCTCCCTCTCCCCTTGAAAAATCAAGTGGGCTGCGTGTCGGGCGAGCTGGGTGCTAGAGAGTAGATTGCATCTGTCTGGATATAAATAATTTACTGCTTGATGGTCAGAGGGAATTTAATTAGTTCTTGTCCTCCTGATAGAATCGGCCCACCATTGCTAAAACATTTCACTCTGAATTAGTCTGAAAGGGGCCAACAAGGAAATGCTAATTTTATACACATGACGTCCCCCGCAGCTTCTGAAAACACACATACAGTGTGAAGCACCACCAGGCTGCTGCGGCCACTTATGGGGGCACCAGAGAAGGTTCAGGGAGGGTGGACCCCAGGCCCCGGCCAGAGAGAAGGAAGTTGGGGCAGAGGCTAGAGCCCTGCTCACTCTTGCTTACAACCTTCTGGCTCCTGGACACAGGATAAAAGGAACAGGGACCCAAATGAAATGAGCAGTGGGAGAGAAGGTCCCGGGTAAGGTGCTCACCCCCACCCCAGTGGTCCAGCAGCAAAGACTCCATGGAGCTGCACTATTTTCTCCCCCTCTGCAGAGCACGGCTGTGCTGGGAGCCAGCCTCCCACCTGCCTGGGGAAATCACGGCTCAGATTAAAACCTGAAGACGGGGCCTAGTGCCAGCCAGCGCTCGCCCACTGCCTCCGCCCGGCCCAGGCGTTGCTGCGGGGAGTGGGGGTGGGGGACAGCAACCAGGTCTGGCTTGTCCTCGAGTTCCCTTTAGGAACATTTGAGATGAAGTACATCTCAGAAAACAAGCTGGCAGGATCAATAGCCCGCAAACACCACCACAACAGAAAATGTTTTAAAATGTGGGCAAGGTAGTCAATGGGCCCTTGAAAAAAATCAAAACTCTCCAAGGAATGTTCAATGAGAAAGAAGAGGACACACAGGCCAGAGGCTGACTCATCTGCTAAGCAGAGACCGTCCCTTCAGAGCCGGCAGCCTGGGGAGGCAGGAAATGAAGCTTCTGTCTGCAAGGACAGGTGGGATCCCTGCGTCCCCGCCTGTGGCAGCCCCAATCAGGCTGCAGGTGTAAGCTGCCACTTCTCAGCATGGCCATCCCTTTGACCTACCGGACACTTGATTTAACTGCATGATGGAAGGAAGTGCCTGTTTCATCACATCCTCACCAGCACCACATGTTGGCCTTTTTTAAAGACTTTGCTAACAGTATGGGAAAGGGGCATCACATGATTTAGACTGGTTCAGATTTGATTACTAGCAAGAAGAATTTTACTTCCATATACAAGAGAAATAGAATATGTCTTCTTTTGCTCTTTTTTCTTGGCACATCCCTTCCTTTGGAGTTAAACCAATGCCAATACATTCTTCCCTGTGCTTGCCAGAATCCCCTGCTGGCCTGGAATTTGGGTCCGAGAAGGCGTCTTTTCACTATTTGCTTGTCTGGTACACATTCTCCATCATGGAGTTGGCGTCTAATAAGTGTTTGTTGGGCAAAGCAAAGGATGGAGCTGAGGAAGTGAGTCCTCCCATCTTCACAAAAGTATTCTTCATATAGGTGCTAGACAGGCGAATAATGACACTAATATTTTTCTTACCATTATTATTGGTCATTATTATGGTCATTATTACCATTACATGAGCACTAACTATGTGCCCTGTGCCCTGCACCCTGCTGAATGTTCCTCTCTACTGAGGTACTTGACCCCAAAGCTCAGGGGACCTGAAGCTTCTTTGCAAAGATCAGTGCCTTGCCGGTGTCACACCTCAGGGGTGAGGACCAGTGCTGACTCTGTTTTTCACCCTGAGCCGTCTCTGCCCATCCCATGTCACACACAGCACCCATCTGACTTTCTTTCATTCTCTGGACACTCCTTCCCTGCTATGTGTGGACCACATGAAGGAGACACAATTCCCACTATCAGAAAACAGAAAACCGAAAACTGTGTCAATCGTGCTGAAATCACCGAGCTTGTGCCTAGGGGCTATTAGTCGTCCTGGTGTCAATAAAATGGGAGGGACGACCAGGGGATAATTCAGCTTCTCACAGCAATCAAGGAAATGCAAATAAAAACAGGGCCCAGTAACATTTTCACCTATTAAATTGGCGGAGATCGTGTCTGAGGATAATGGTGGGGGTGTTGGCTGGTGCTGGCTGATGGGCTCCTGTTAATGAGGGGGAGAAAGCGGCCTGGTGGACACGGCAGCAGGAACTGTAAGAACGTTTGTGTCCCTGACCCGGGACTCTACTTCTAGGAATTGGTCCTATAGAAATAATCGGAGACACAGACCTAGATTTATGCACACAAAAAAGTTAATCATGGGATTATTTATAACACAGAGAGAACTGGAAACAACCCAAACAGCCGATGGTAGGAAGGAGGAAACAAATCATGAATTTTGGGGACCTCCACTCCACAGACGAGTCGGCAGTGCTGAGAATTGTGATTCTGGTGAATGCCGAAAGGTGTGGAATGGTGCTCACCATGTAATGTCAAAGACAAACAGGAGGCAGACCGGCCATCCACGTCCTTGGGACTTGACATATACTGAGATGTTCCTTACCTCTGAGTAAGAGAATTAAGGTGACAGCTGATTTTTGCTCCCATCCTTACCCTCTTCCGTGCTTTCTCTACTTTTTACAAAAGGAAAATATTTACTGTAATCGTAAAAAGTATTTCATAAGTAGCAAAGAATAAGTTCAGGACATCTAACTTTTTCTAGCTATGGAATTCATACTGGAGTCTTCCTAACTAACATGGAATTCATATTCGTGTCTTTCTTACTAATCAAAGTCCCTGAAGTGGGACATAAAGATCCTAGCATGGAACCCCAGCAATGAGAATGGGTACAGCAGAGTATCCTCCTTCCTTCTGCAAGTAATACTTCCATTAATACAACCTGGATATACAATACGACCACTCTAGATTTTTATTGCAGCTCTAACATACTGTTGGTTCACACTATGGCTAAGTCTCGTGTATGCCACCACCCAGCCCTGTCCCACCCATCACAGGCTTGGAAAGCTATGGTGGCTAGTTGGACCCAAATGAAGTACTCTGGGTCCTGCTAAATTGTATTTTGCTAGATCCACCCTATCATTCTGACTGCTGAGATATATTTAGATCCTGTCTGTGAAACACAGTCCCCATCCCTCCCCACTCTGTGTCATCCTCAGATTTAATAACTGCCACCTGTGCCCATCCGAGTCGGCAGCAGGCACAATGAGCAGGAAGCGGTGCTGACAGAGCCCAGTGGCGCATCTCTGGAAACCTCCCTCTGCGTTTCATCTACTTGTTAATCAGCTTCCATTTGTGGTTCGGCCAATTATGAATGATGAGCGAGCCCTCGCTTTGCAGCAGGATATTTGGAAGGGCTGTTGCAGTCCCCATTGAAGCCTCACCATGCTGTGCCTGGGAGTCTCTACCCGACCACTGAAAGCAGCATCCAGAGCCCCAGAGTCTTCCTCTTGGCTCCCTCCTCCCCCACCACCTGCACCCTGCGGTTGCAGTGGGACCCTCAGGTGGGTGCAGCAAAATCAGGAAGGACCAGCAGCAGCCTGGCAGCCCACCCATCTGCGTGCCACCCATCCTGGAGGGGGATGAGGTCTGGGAAAGGTTGAGGCTCACAGCAGAAGAGCCAAAGCCCTGGACCCAGACCTTCCGTTCCATGCCTTCGGCCAACTCTCTCTGCAACAGAGTCAGCAGTGAAGGTGGCCCCGGGGAACCCAAGACTCTCCAGCCAAGATGCTGTCTTGCCTGTGGGCCTGGGGGACCAGTAGCTACCCCTGACCAGAGGCAGAAGCCTTTGCTTGCTGCCCCTGGTAGCCAGCGCCCCAGCTGCATCCCACCAAGCAGACGCAGCCAGGGGTTGCTCCAGATGGGATCCATGATAGCTACGACACCCAAGCGCTGGCACCTGGTGGGCCATCAAGCCCTGTGCTGTGAGGAAAGTTACCTGTGATTGTCTCTGCCTGTTCTTAGGTACATTACCCAGCTTCTCTGCACCTCTGCTCCCTTCCTTATAAAACGAGGTCACAATAAATTATTGTCAACTACAGTCACCCTGCAGTGCTGGAGAACATCTAGCTGTAATTTTGTATCTGTTAGCCAGCCTGTCCCCATCCCCTCCCCCGGCCCTTCCTAGCCTCCAATAACCACTAAGCTACTTTCTCCTAAGAGCTCAGCTTCTTTTTGGCTCCCACACATGAGGGAGCACATGTGACATTTATCCTTCTTTGGCTGTGTTATTTTACCTAATACGACATCCTCCAGGCCCACATCGCCATGAATGACAGGTGTCCCTGGCTTGACTGTGTCACACCACAGATACGTCGAAGTATCACTTTGCATCCCCTCAACATGTATGGGTGTCACAGGTCAACTGGAAATAAAAGGGCAACACCAATCAAGGCCATCCATGTCCCCACCTTCCAAGACTGTTTTGAGGATTCACTACGATGCTTCATGACCAGATTTGGGGGGGGTGGGGTCGTCATTGGCAGCACCCTCTCCCCCGGGACTCAATCACAGAGCTCACCCAGGGCAGGGCTGACTGAGTCAAGTCAATGGAGAAAACCCTTTTTTCTTCCAATTCAGCAAATTCAGAATTTGGGAATGAATTTGAAATACATTTAAAGAAGTATGCCTGACCTTGACCTCTGCACTCTGTGGAGAGATAGTTTGCAGGATGACTCAACCATGAAAAAGGCCCCAGAGGGCTTCTGCTCCTGGGACAGCGCAGGCTCCTGCTCTCCCGGTGACAGTCACATTGCGTGTCCCCTGCTGGGGCACGGGTTACCTTCCAGAGCAATATTCCATTGGGGGAGAGGGAGGCCTGTCTCTCCCCGGACATCATCAGTCCCCAACATGGGGCAGCCCACGCCTGGGCACAAGGCCTTCACCCGGTCTTGCAGACAACCCCCCCGACCTCCACTAAGCGGCGCTGCCAGCACCCCAGCCCTGACACCGAGGGTGAGCTCATGTGCTCATCCCTTTCACAACACAGGCTGAGCGTCTCAAATCTGAAAATCCAAAAGGCTCCAAAATCTGGAACGCCCAGAGCTCTGCCCTGACGCTCAGGGAAGCGATCTGGGACCCGCAGTCAGTAGCACAGTGCAGACACCCCACGTCTGAGACGCCTGCGCTCTGGAGCACCCCAGCCCCAAGCACTCTGGGTAAGAGAGCCCCAACCTGTCGGCCCTGGACCAGCTTGGGCTGGCCTTCCCTGCTGGAGGTGCAGCAGCAGGCGTAAAGTCAGCGTTCCTCCTCAGACTGGGGGCCAGCTGCCCCTGCCACCCCAAGACAGTCCACAGAAGGGGGTTCTTTCTCTTTGTTTTGCCGTTTTGGGCGGGAGCCGAGTTTAGACCTGCCACCTTCAGTATATGGGGCCGGCGCCCTTCTCCTTTGAGCCACAGGCGCCGCCCCAGAGATAGGATTCTTCCTCATCAAAAGAGGCTCCCGTCCCAGAAGGCTCCTGTCCCCCAGAGAGTGAATAAGAGGGTGATTTCCCAACTTTGCCCCAGTCGAAAAACCCTTGCTCTGAAGGCATGTGATGGGCCCATGACCCAGGATACTCTGTACCCCTCATAAGGCACCACAAGGGCAGACTTGCCAGAGCCCCCACCGGCCTGCTTCATGGGCCAGTGAGACCCCCACCACCCTCACCTCCCCGGCCTCGGAGCCATGCCGAACAGTGAGACAGAGACCCCTGGGTCCCTGCACACCCACGCCCCCAAGTAACACACCAGCTCCTCGTGAGAGGGAGGAAAACTCTCGCCAGCCTTACGGGTGGTCTCTTTCTTTTTTTATTCTTGTTTTGGGGGGTTTTTTATTGAGGAGCACTACACGTAGCCTAAAACTTGCTATTTCAACCACTGGTTACTGTGCAATTCAGAGACACACGATCTCGCACAAACGTCACGATTTCCTATTTCCAGACCTTTTCTATCTCCCCAGACAGAAACTCCACACCATTAAACAAAACTGCCTGCCCCCTCTCTCACAGCCCCTGCGAACCACTGAGCTGCTGTGTGTCCCTCTGGGTTCACCTATTCTGGTGTTTCACGTACCCGGGATCAGGGGACCCCTGGCCCTTTGTGTCTGGTTTCTCCCAGTGTTCTCAGGGTCCACCCACGTCGTGTCAGCACTGCACTCTGCTCTGTGCTGAACGACATTCCATTGTATGGAGAGACCACTCTTTTTTGTTTTTTCTTTCCGTAGAGACAGAGTCTCACTTTATCACAGTTGGTAGAGTGCCGTGGCGTCACACAGCTCACAGCAACCTCCAACTCCTGTGCTTAGGCGATTCTCCTGCCTCAGCCTCCCGGGTAGCTGGGACTAGAGGCGCCCGCCACAACAGCCGGCTATGTTTCTGTTTTACAGTTTGGTCGAGGCCAGGTTTGAATACGCCACCTTCGGTATGTGGGGCTGGTGCCCTACTCGATGAACCACAGGCGCCGCTAGAGAGACCATGTTTTATTTAGCTAGTTGTCTGCTGATGGACATTTGGGTTGTTGGCACCTTCTAGCAGTTGTGGACAATGATGTGATAGACATTGGTGCACACATCTGGGTTCCGGGGATCTCTTTCTTTAATCCGCCAACCTGCGTTTGCTATTGCCTTGGGTTCTCACACAAACACTGGGCCCGATCCAAGATATTCTGCAATTTCTGAGGATGTCTGGATGGACAGAAGGAGAATGGATGGATGATGGGTGGGCAGAAGGATAAAGGATGGAGGATGGATGGATGGATGAATTGGATGGACAGATACCACGGCTACATTGCTCTTCCCCTACCCCCACTGGCTGGCACAGAAGCAGTTTATGAATTTCTGAGTGGACCTACCTTCATCTGTCTCAGAATTTGTCTGATCTGAGTGATGTTTCCAGCAACTATGTGGCTGCTCCTGGCTCCCAAGTCCTCCCATCCCTCAGAATCACCTGGACAGCATTTCCAAACGGACACTTAGAGACCCCACCCCTGGAGACCTTAATCGCATCTGCTAGGACGGAGCCTGGTGGTTTTCCATGACCTCCCTGGGTGGCTTGGAGGACTAGTCGGAAACCCTGGGGTGGGCCTGTGGTCCAGGCCGCTATGCGTGGCTTGCAACAGCTGTGAGTTGCTTTAAAAACCAGCATGTCATGTCTCAGGAAGGATGGAGAAACCTGTACATCACAGATAAGAGACTCAGCCTGGAGGACGAGGAGCAGCCCTGGGAGGAAGGAATTTTTATACAACAGAACGGCAGGGAGGGAAGGGAGCCAAAAGAGCTGCGGAGAAGTTAATCTATTAGGTAATTATTGTAATGCCAGCTCCACGTCCCCTGCCCTGGCCTAGCTGTCATTTAACTCATTGAAAGGGATGTTTCTCATTATTTGCATTTTACCCTTTGGACTAACGATCTGGAGGCATCCAGCATTCAAGATTCTCTAGGAATCCCAGGGTCCCCCGGCATCTCTGGGTTCCTTACAGAAGTCAGCATTGTGGTTTCTAAAGAAACATCTGGAAATGGGGTAAATAGAACTTATCCTTGACTCAGAGCAAACAGCCAACTACAGTCCTTGCTGCACAACTGACCCCTAAGCAGAGTCCTCTCCTGCCCTCACCCAGCCCAGGAGGACAGGCTGTGTCCACGCCTGCCCTCTCCCATCTGCCTGCACCCGAGCTAAACGTCTCCCCTTCGACATCGTCCCAGAGTCTTCCTCACGCTGGACACCGCCATAAATGCTGCATGGGAGGTGTTTTGCCTCTGGTTTCAGCACCCCCTTCCATCATAAAAATCCAGATTTGAATTGAAATGTATCGGAATAATTTCATCAGGTTGTGTTAAGCCCGGAGACTTAAAATTTGTGATGTACAGTTTTAATTAAGTTTTAAGTCTCCAAAGCAGTGTCTCGTTTTATCTCACTGCATCGCGTCACGCGAGGGTGGTTAATCAGGGTACAGCAAACGTGGCCCAGGACAGATGCTCATGAACCTACCGTGGAGAGGCTGGCTTCCCCCTCCTGCTCCCTCGAGCTTGGCCCTTCCTCTCCTCACTCCTGTCTGGGCCTCATTCTGCTCCAAGAGCAAAAAAAAAAAAACAAACCATGGGGGCCCAGGGACAGTAGAAATGCCCCACCCATCTCTTGGTGGACAGAGCAAGCCCAGGGCCACAGACAGGACAGGACAGCTCAGCAGGTACCCAGGTGCCTGAGGCCCAGTTAGCCAACAAACATCTCCTAGACACCTGGTGTGAGTAGGGGACAAAAGATCCGATTTGACGAAGACCACTCTGACCCCTCCGGCCCACTCTCTCTCAAGAGAGAGCTCATTCAGAGCAGCAGGTTTGAGCTTGTAAGCCCCTCACCTAAACCCTCAATTAATCTAACCAGCCAATCAAATGAAGGAATCTTTGCAGAGGGCTGGCTGTGTGCCTGAACTCTCGGCTGGGTCTATAGACAGAAGCCACATGGGCCTGGCCATTCGGGGGGCCAGGGTGGTGAACAGCTGATGCTGGATTGCTGAGTTCTAGTTTGGGAGAAGGAACCCCCAAGGCAGCAGAGTGAGCAACGGGAAGGTCTGGGCGAGCCCCAGGGGTCTGTGCCTGCAAGACCTCCTTGTACTGCCCACTCACCTCCCCAGGTCCTCCCACACAGCCCACCTCTGAGCTTGAAGAGTCCCATCGTAAGAGTGGATTTGCCAACAGTCGTGGAGTGCTGACCACAGCCCAGCACCAAGTATTACCTCACAGCACCTTGGCCGTCCTGAGAGGCAGGTGGTTAGTACTATGCCCACTTTACATGTAAGGAAACTGAGGCACCTAGAGGCTAAGTCAGTGGTTCTCAACCTTCCTAATGCCACGGCCCTTTAATACGGTTCCTGTGGGTTGCGACCCACAGGTTGAGAACTGCTGGGCTAAGTGATTTGCCTGAGGCAGTGGGAGCAGGGCCCTTTCCTCAGGAGGTGCCCCGGTGGGTGCACACGCCCCTAAGTGTTTGTTGACAGCAGGTACAGGGAGTCGGCTGCCCAGTGCTTTGTTGCCCATGGTGCTGTCCCTCTCGGCAAGTGACACACAGCAGAGGCCTGCAGCTCTAGAGGGCCAGAATGTGAGTCTCAGCGTCAGAGCCGCCCTCATATCCTCCCCGGTGCCCTCCCCGCTCCCACCCAGATGTAGCAAATAGAAGCACAGCACAGCCAGTTAAATTTTAATTCCAGATAGACGAAAGCGTAGTGTAAGTGTGTGCTGTCCTCAGGACACACAGACACTAGACAATGGCTGTCACCTGAGATTCCAGCTTAACCTGCATCCCAGCTGTCTCTGGCCACCCTGCACCTGTCACACCTGAGATCTTCCCCTCATTTCTGTCTCCTCGCTGAAGGCTCCAAGAGCAGCAGGGGCCAAGAGAGGCCACTGTAGAGCCGACCCTCTGCAAAGTGCAGCCACAGAGGCACCAGAAATGCGTCCTCAAGGGCCAAGGCATGTGGTGGGGGAGACAAGGCCACACCCCGGCACAGCCACACCCAGCTCCTGCCACCTACCTGGGGAGGCCTTGGGCCATGCAGTCCACAGGTGTGATGGGGGGCTTCAAATCTGTAGGGGCCTCACGCGGCCTGGGTGGGCAGGGCTCCTCTTTGGTCTTTGGAGAAGCTCGGGCCACATGAGGCCCCATTAGGCCTCTGTGCCACTCCCACTGCGCGGGAAGACCAGGCACCTGCCCCTTGAACAGGCTCCTTCCCACAGCTGTGGCCACTCAGTGTGAACATGTGAACGGTTACTGCTGAGAACCACATCTGGGATTTTCCAAGGCAATGATTCAAGGCTAGATGTGTTCAAAAACCTCCCTGTCGGGTCTAAGTGATGATTTCTGCTGTGCCATCTTCCTCTAGAATGTTCTTTCTCTCTCCCCTCCCCCCATCACCTGCCTCCCGTCTCTACCCTACTTCCAGCTTTTCTTATAAATCTGCTGGTGGGGGGAGGTGCCCAAAGCACAGCCGAGGGAGGGGGACGTTCACCAGCTGGGGAAAGGCAATGTCCCCCTCCCTCCCTGGCTGAGGACAGCAGCCTCTAGGAATAACTGGATGCGGAGGTGGGAAACCAGGCAGGGAAGAGAAAACGGAAAGCCTGGCTCCTCCACTCAGCGAGAAGGGTGTGAGCCCTGGGGTGGGCTACCGGCTGCCAAAGGTCACTTGTGCACGGAAGCTGGTGACAAAGGAGGAACGTGGGGATCTGTTCACGAGTGGCCATGTACTCACTGAACAGGAGCATACCCAGTGCTGCTGCTCCCCTGCCAGCTATCACCAGAGTCCTCCTCGGAACCTTCTTGTCCACCCCCACAGCCGGGCAGGGCTCTCACTGAAGGGCAGATTCTGAGCCAGTGGCCTGGCCCAAGCTTGGTTTTGTAGCTCTATCCAGCTCCCAGGTGAGGCCACATTGCCGGCTGGAGGATGCTCTTGAGTGGCCGTGGTGGACACACCTGGGGACAGTGAGGGCTGCCCGGGGGGGTCTAATGAACAACCTGGGCTGAGAACTCCTGGCCAGTCAGCACCTCACCAGTGATCAGTTGTCAAGTCATGGTTGTGGACATCCTCCAAAGGACAGGTCTGGAATACTGCAAGGACACACAACCAGAGCACAGAGACTACAAATGAGTCAATGGGTGGAGGGTGTGGGAAGGGTTGGGGAGACAACCCATCACAGAGCCCTGAGGGGGGAAAATGAGGCACTGCTCAGGACCCAGGAGACTCTGTGGGAAGGGGAGGCGCTGCCCAGGAGACTCTGTGGGAAGGAGAGACACTGCTCAGGACCCAGGAGACTCTGTGGAAGGGGAGGCGCTGCTCAGGACCCAGGAGACGCCAGCAGAGCTATGGTCTATGTTCAAGGTGATGGATGGCAACAGGGCCAGGGTGGGCCTTGTGCTGTGGCTGAAAGTGCCACACCTTCCAATCGCTACTAGAAGCTCTGAGGGGTTTAAAATACAGGAGTGGCAAGATCAGATTTGCTTTTTAACAATATTACCCACTTAGGCCCAGGGAAATGGGCTGGAGAGTCGCCATCACTCAAGCTGTGTAGAAAGCAACCCTAAATGTGACTGAAAGTAGAGAGCTACAGCACCTCTACTGAGGTTCTGAGGTCTGAACACTGGGCACAGGGTCGAGTCACTTCCAACTTCTGGGAAAGAGATAAGTCCTTGCTCACTGGGTCTGCCAAGACAGTCTAGCCCCACGAATCAATACACACTATCTTTAGTCTGACCCCTCCCCGGACATTTGCAAGTTACGTCTCAGTTTCCCTATGATATGAGCAAACCTGACCATTAGGCTGAAATTCCCAAGAGAAAGTTGCCAGTCCTACAGAGGTCCTGGGGGGGACACTGTGCTGGTCAATGTTATGTGTCCACTCAGCTGAGTATAGTCCCCAGAGGTTCAATCCAACAAGAATTTAGGTGCTTCTCTGACACTATCTGGTGTTGTGGTGAACATCTATAATCAGCTTCCTTTAGTAAAGGAGATGAGCCTCCAGGGAACAGGAGTGGGGGCCCCATCCAATCAATTCAAGGCCTTAAGAGCAAAACCTGAGGCTTCCCAGAGAAGAAATTCTTGCCTAAAGACTGCAACATAAATCCTGCCCAAGTGACCATCCTGCTGGCCTGCTTGTCCTATGAATTTCAGACTTGCCATCTCCTGTAATTATATGAGCAAACTGTTTAAAATAAATCTATTGATAGATAGGGATATGGATATGGGTGATGAGGATGGAAATGGAGATGATGGAGTTGATAGAGAAGATGGAGCTGATGGAGATGGTGGAGAAAATGGAATTGATAGAGAAGATAGAAATGGTAGAGGAGCTGAATGTGTAGGTGGTAGAGTTGATGGAGCTGGTGGAGACGATGGAGAAGATGGAGATGGTGGAGGAGCTGAATATGTAGATGGGATAGTTGATAGAACTGGTGGAGACGATGGAGAAGATGGAGATAGTGGAGGAGCTGAATATGTAGATGAGAGAGTTGATGGAGCTGGTGGAGATGATGGAGAAGGTGGAGATGGTGGAGATGATGGAGTTGATGGGAGAGTTGATAGAGCTGGTGGAGTTGATGGAGAAGATGGAGATGATGGAGTTGATAGAGAAGATGGAGATGGTGGAGGAGCTAAATATGTAAATGGGAGAGAAGGTGGAGCTGGTGGAGATAGTGGAGAAGATGGAGATGATGGAGTTGATAGAGAAGATGGAGATGGTAGAGGAGCTGAATATGTAGATGGGATAGTTGATAGAGCTGGTGGAGTTGATGGACAAGATGGAGATGATGGAGTTGATAGAGAAGATGGAGATGGTGGAGAAGATGAATATGTAGATAGCAGAGTTGATGGAGCTGGTGGAGTTGATGGAGAAGATGGAGATGGTGGAGGAGCTGAATATGTAGATGGGAGAGAAGATGGAGCTGGTAGAGCTGGAGATAGGTAGAGACAGCCTATGAGTTCTGACCGGTACACATGCCCATAGCTCTGACCTCAGGCACTTCTAATTCCTTCCCACCTGGTCAGTGCATGACGTTTCCTACCAGCCACATCTCAATCTTTAAAATGTAGTTCCTATGAGCCGCACACCCAGACCCTGAAGCCCGTAGGATGGCAGTGTACCCAAGCCCGTAGTGTCTTGCACGCAGGTAGCACCCAGCACAGAGGTCTCTCCCCAGACTCTTGACTCTGCAGATTCCCATCCCAGCCTCTCACCCAAAATCCACACAGTGATCTAGTGCAGGAAATGTCTGTCTTCTAATCACTAAGATTAAAATTTTCCAAAAAGTAGATTTCCCAATAATTCTGGCTAGAACAGAAAAGCAATGAGTGAGCAGCATGTTGGAGAACCTGATGGGGGATGGGGTAGCCAAAGGAGCCAACGCACAAATGGGGCACCTGCAGCCCTCAGGGGGGAAGCAGCATGTCCTGAGGAAGGAAGGAAGTGATGAATTCTGTACATACACGAGCAGACTCAATCAGGCAGGGAAAATGCACCAAAGGAAAACGGAGTCATATCCAAGAATGTCTCTGAGCTTGATTGTTTAAACATTTGTCATCCAGCCTGAAGAAAAGAACTTGAAAACCATTTTAATGACATTACATGGGAGGAACCAAACCTCTTGTGTTGGTAGTGCCACAGTCCCTTGCATGAGCTGCAGAAGTTTCCACAAAGGTGATAGGTACGCTGTGCCCATGAAGGTCCCACTTCCTACACACACATCCCGTGGCCTGTTGTTTCTGCCATGTTCAGAACTGTCTCCAGCTCCCGTGGCTGTCAACCCTCCTCCTCCCTGGAAAACCCGAAAGAGAAGGAACCGATGGAGCTGGTAGAGTGGGAATGAGGGAAGGGCAGGGACCCATTGGCTGTGAGCACTGAGGCATGGTGCTCCCAGACCAAAGAAATGCCAGACTGAGCCACCCTTTATGTCAAAGCTCTGCAGTGCCAGGCTGGGTCTGAACCCCTTCACAGAAGACAGAGCTCAGGGGCCCCCAAGCAGACCCAGGGTGGGTGTAAGTGCCCACAAGCTCCTAAAAATAAGCATCTGCTCAGCCTGGAACCCCACCGCCTCTCCACCTGGCTGTAGAGTGTCCTCACTTCCTCGGATGGAGCACTGACTGAACCCAACCCAGGATGGTTCAGGGCAGGGGAAGGGGGAGGTGGCCCAACCTTGTCCAACACAAAGGGACACTCAGAGTGCTGCGGGCTGGAGTGCCAAGGAGGACTTCAGCGATGCCGGGCTGGCTACAGAGCCCAGGGAAACCAAGAGCTTTGTGCTGGTACCAGCTCTAGGGGACTCAAGGCGCTCAAATCTTCAAATAACTCATGGTCCGTCAGGAAAGCAGAAGCACAGATGGCCAGATCCAGAGCAGCCTGAGGCCTCTGGGGCAGGTCCCCTACGTTTTCCAACCCCACCCTCCCACCCTCTGCGGTCCCGACTGCACTTGCTTCTTAGGGGAGCGGTGCAGGGAGTGCACATACAGACGGGATCTACCATCAGGGGACTGTCCCCTCCCCGGAGGTGGACGGCGGAGGAAAAGGCCAGGACAAGCTGTCAGCCCAGAACCCTCTGGGCCACCAATGTGCATAACTGCCCTAACTCTTGAATTCACGACCTTTGTGGGAGAGGAACTCCTGGCTTAGCTTTAAAATAAAATAAATTCAAAACTGTATGCAGCTTCTTCTAGAAAGCCAGAGGTGCAGGCAGCTGGTGTAGAATTTGCCTGGTGTGTCGGTTTGGAGCCATGATGGATCATTCCAGAATGTCACCATTGTCCCCAGCACATTACCTTCTCTAGAACACGGTGGTCCACAGTAGAGTCAGACAGCTGTTTTTGAATGCAGCCTCCAGCCTCCCAGACTTTTCAAGGCTCCAGTCCTGTCAGTCTGGCCAGGCATCTCTATCTCATCCCGCCTCCTTTCTGAATGGGATGTGGTTTTGTCCTTCTGTTTCCTTCTTGCCGGCTCTTTTTCCCACACCTGCCCCACCCTAAGTGTTTCCCATTCCCTTGGGGGGGCCTTGCCTGGTTCTGCCACCTGGAAGGCATAGCCCAGACACAGGTCCCTGCGCCCAGCCTGGGAAGACTGCCTCGGACATACTCAGTGGTGGACACACACAGTGGTGAACGCACGCAGTGGTAGACGCACCTGGTTTTAGATACATGTGGTGGTTGATACACTGCATGTGGTGGGTTATACACTGCACACGGTGGTGGACGCACTGCATGTGGTGGGTTACGCACCACACATGGTGGTGGACACACACGGTGGTGGACACATGCACAGGCTCAGCCCATGTTGGAGCAGCACCAAATCAGCAAACCTCATTTTGTGTGTACCCCATTTTCTCAGACTCAATGTTCACACGTCATTTCCCTGGATAAACGCAGGAAGATACTGTATCCCAGACCAATTCCATAAAACCTGGCCTCAAGACATGCTCACGGTATGGAGGGGCCCAGGCCACTAAAGGAAGGCCACAAAGAGGAAAGATCCCAACATTTGGCGGGTGACAAAGGGGAAGAAGAAGGGCATGCGGGGCTGGAGCGCAAGGGTTGGCCAGGAGCCTGGAAGGCAGGCTGCTCTCTGCTGCAGCAGATGGGTGGCGGGATTCCACGGGCCAGCAGAAAATGCAGTGGAAATTGGCCAGACAAGGGCACTGACTCCTGGGCCTCAGCTGTCCATTGGGAGTCAGTACCATGGGGGACATCATTCTGCCCTGGGTTGTTCTTGTCTCTACAATGGAAACAGGTGCAGGAGACCTATGGTCCCTGCAGAGTGACCCTCCCTTGCACCCTCCCAATCTTGTCTCCAAGAACTTGGCATCCCAGCCCCGGGTTCCCAGATGCTTTGGGGTTTCAGGGGTAGGGAACCTGCAGCTTTCTGATTTCAAGATCGCTCTTTTATAAGCACCAAAAGAAGCGAGAAAATCTGCATCTTCCTCTGCTGCACCACATTTGTTCTGCAGAATTTGTATTCAGTCAAAAAAGACCACACTTAAGGACCTAGAAGGCCACACATGGCCTTACAGCTGCAGGTTCTGCAGCCCTTTAGCCTGAAAATTTGCTTGGCTTCAGGCGCGCCCTCCCTTCCTCCTCCTCCTCTTTCTTTCTTTGCTGTCGACACTTGATCCCTCAGCCAAGGGCTCTCTGATTCCACTGCTGAGTGACATTGCACTATATCACTGCCTAGTTTAGAAGCACATCCTCCAACCAGACGGTCATTGCCACTAGACCGAGACTGAACCCACCACCACACTAATGGCTTTGGCCACTCTGGGCACAGGCCAGGACTGTTCAGTGTATGCTCACTGAATTAAACAACTGCCAGGAGAGTTTGGGGAAGAAACTTTATCAGTCAGGAGAGGGGAGGTTCTGCAGCAGTAACAAACAGCACCCAGTGATAGTTACTCTTTAACAAAGGTTTTTATTCACCACTGAGCTCCTTGTGGCAGGAATGGGCTGATTTATCTGGAACATTCCTGGTGGTCCTGGCAGAGGAAAGAAAGCAGCGGCAGAAAACATGCTCCATCCTAAACCTCCTGTCTGGAAGTAACAGACAGGACTTCCAGCCACAGAGTAATGACCTTGGTCACCAGCCAAAGTAAGGCACATGGCCACATTAGAGTCCCACATTGTGTAGAGAGGGTGTGGGGAACATGTGTGATCAGCCATGAGTCTGTCTCAACAATGCAACCTAAGACCAACATAGACCATGGAACACCAGTGTGCTTAGGACATCCTGGCTGCCTGGTAGCTTCCAGAAACAAGGGGGATTTACACTGACCACTCTTCCCGTGGGCACCCTCCACTGGGCTTCGCCTACATCACCACTCCTAGTGAAGGGGGACCCAGGCCAGACTGCAATCCAGGGAGTCTGGGAACACTAATAAGGCCCAGGTGGAGAGGAGGAGGTGAAACTAAGCCAGAGAGAACGTCATAGTCACCGCCTCACTCAACTCTTCCATATCTACGCATGTGTGCATCAAGGCAAAAAAACACCTCCCTAGAGAAGGATGCGAGTCTCACAGATGCTCCCCCAGCCTGCCTCACCCCAAGACAGCAGGTGCGTTACATGAGATACAGGAGAGGATTTCCATTTGGTCTCCCCTTAGCAAGAGGAAGGGCTGTTCTTATGCCCACACAGCCCAGGGCTGGGGGAGGGCAGGTGTCACCTGCTCCAGACCTGGCAGGGGAGTACCTCTTGCTGTTCCAAGAAGTTGAGAAGCTGATCCCAGAGGGACTTGGCATGGTTTTCATAAATGCTGCCGCAGAGCTGGGGCCACTTGGAAGGGCTTCCTCTTAATGAATCATGCTAACCCAGAGGCAAGGTCACCCCCCTGCCAAAGCCCCACACAGATGCCAATGCGCCACTGAGCTCCTTGGAAGTAACAGACAAGACTTCCAGCCACAGTACACTTCCAGTACATGCGTGTGTGTGTGTGTGTGCATGCACACGTGTATGTGTGCCTGTGCCTGTACAGGCACATGTGTGCACAAATGTGTGTGCATGTGCAAGTGTGTGTGTGTGTATGTGTGCGTGCACGTGCACACTTCTGGCCTTGGAAAGCAGGCATTCAGCCTGGGCCTGCTGTGTGCTCTCTTCCACCTCTCACAGCCTCTCTTTGTCCTTCACTGATGACCTGGGGATAGGGGACAAGAACTTTGTCTTCTCAATAACTCACTGCTCAAGATGCAATTCCTGGAAGGACCCAAGCAGCTGGCAGGTCCTACCCATGTCACACAGGATGTCGTCAGATGCTCATCCCCAGCAACCAACCACTCTTCGGTCCTGCCATGGAGCACTGGTGTCCACCTCTGGGCAAGAGCTTTGGAGGGCTGAGCTGTACCATGGCTATTGCAGGCACCACAGGGGACAGGCAAGGCCCATTTCTGAGGGTCTCTATCAAGGACCAAAGACCCAAGCACCAAGTCAACAAGCAGGGGATGCCATGCCAGGTCAGTGCCAGGCATGGCAGGGGGAGCAGGACCCAGCACTCCTTCCCTGCTTTCCCAGCTGCTCTGGGGACACAGTAAGCCAGGCACCACTGCTCACTGATCATAGCCATTTGCTGAACCTTTGAGAAATGGGAGCTGTGGTGGGTCCTGGGACACCATGGGGACCAAGCCTGAAGGGTTCCTGACCTTGCAGAAGACAGACAGATGCCACACGCCACAGTGACTGCTGCATGCAGCTGGGGTGGAGCTTTGGGGGTGCACGGAGGGAGCTAAGTGGGTCCTGGGGGCTGTCAAGGAAGGCTACCTTAGGGAGTGACCACTAAGCTGAGCTCTGAAGACTAGTTTGCAATTAATGACAGAGACTCGGGGCCCCTCCATAGGAACAGCCTGTGCAAAGGCCGCGAGGCACCAAGAAACTCAGCCGAGAGGAGGGGCGGCTCCAGTAGTGTGAACTAAAGTAAAAATCTTAAGCCCCTAGATGACTAAATGGACCCCTCTTAGCCAAGGGGACCCTGGAAAATCCTTAAAGCTGAGTTGCCAGCCATAAGGAGAAGGATGGTCAGACACATCTGGCTCTGCTCCTCCCTTCTGGAGTTATCATTTGTAACAATAGCTACTAAATCACTAACAGGACTTAACTTAAAACATTCCATGCCTTTAGAGAAAGCTTCATTTCTTTAGCCAATTGTAAGCCATAGAATCTTTAAAACCACCTGTAAGTCACCTCGCTTCAAGACGTCCCTTTTGGGCCAATCCAGGGTACACCTTCTATGCATTGATTTATGATTTTACATGTAGTTCCTATCTCCATGAGTGTAAAAAACCAAACTGTGACACAACCATGGCGGGACCAGGGGCTCTCCAGGCCATGGTCACACATATTTTGGCTCAGAATAAACCTCTTTAAATTAGTTGGCAGAGTTTGGGTTCCTTTCCATCGACAGGAGCGCTTTGTGAAGCAATATGATTGTGTTTCCATTTGCAGATGTCCTGCCCACCCTACCGCATACCCACTTTCTGCTCCACAGCCAACACAGGTTGGAGACCAAGGCCACGGTTGGTGGCCAAGACCAACAGAAGGAGGGTTCTGAGGAGTCAGACTGTCAGGCCATGTTTGTGGCTTAAACCTGAAGGGAGAGGGTGGGAATGAGAGGACAGCTGGGGAGCCAGCCTAGCTGGTACAAAGGGGCAGGGGTGGAGCCATCTTCTGAAATGGAGGGTTCTTGAGAGGGCTGGAGGCAGGGGCAGCCCTGGCCATTCAATTTGGGACCTGAAAACAGGGGAGGCGCAGGTCTATGTTGAAGAAGGAGCCTGAAGGAGCTAGCTCTTGGGGCTCTGGTCAGCCCAGGGAGAGCAGAGCTGGGGAGCAGTGAGGAGCAGCTAACAGTGGAGGGTAGGTGGAAGGTTGCCCCAGAGGTGGGGTCTGTATACAGTGTACACAGGTGAGTCTGAAAGGCTGGAAGCCAAGAGGGAGCTCAGTGAGAGATGCAAGCTGTGAGCCAGAGCCAGATGGGGAGGTGGGCTGGGACACAGGCCTTCCAGACCAGGTCTCGGTACATCTGTGTAGCAGTGACCCCTTCCCCGCCAAGCTCAAATGTCTGAAGACCAGCTTTCTCATCTCCCAGGCCTTGCCCTCAAGACTGGATTGCTTCCACCCCAAGTAGACTACAGAAATGTCCCCAGTCATCTGCTCATTCACAACCATGAAAACACCCCACTTGCAATGTGACTTTATATCTGGAGTCCCAGCTGACCTTGTGACCAGAAGACGCCCTGGAAGTGAGGGAGTGCCAGTCCCAAGCCGGGGCCTCAACAGGCCTTGCTCACATCCATCTTCTGTCTTAGGAACCAACCTTGGGTGTGGGCAGTCCTGAGCCATCCCAGCATAGACTCCAGCAAGGCCCAGCCCAGTCGATCACAGGGCACAGTGAGCGCCACTGAGCCTAGTAGAGTCCAGACAGATCAGCAGAAGAGCCCAGCCAGCCACCGACTTGTAGGGAGAATAGACGGCTATGGTTTCCAGCTAGAGTCTGGGGACTTGTTCGGGATGCAGCAGCAGCTGACTGATACACCCCACAAAGGCGGGAGGCTGCTCTGCACCTTCCTCCTACTTCTCTGTACCAGACAGAAACCAATAAGAAACATGGCTGAAGTCACTCTGATGGGTTTATAATTGAGGTGCTAGGTGAGAGCTTCAGCTTCATTTTCTCTTTTACTATATTTTCAATCAGAGACATCAGAAGCTGTTCTGAGCCTCCCTGCAGGGTTCTCAGGAGCGCCTTTCCAGGGCTGCTCTGGAGGGGCCTGTCTTGCTTGTTGGAAGCGCGTTCTGCAGCTTTAGATGCCACGTCTCCCTCTGACAGCAGCCAGGGCACCCAATTGTGAGAGAGGCGGTGATATGGCTGCCATATTCCTTTTACCGCTCTGAATTTGCATCTGTGCAAGGATGGTAATTCTTATCTGAATTGCAAGCACAAATAAATGAAACTTATTTAAAATAACTGGGAAAAGTCCATGCTGGAGGTAAAAGGAAAAATTCCTTTGCTTGCTGCCAGAAACCAGTCTAAGCAAGACCATTTGAAATCAACTCAATGACTGGTCAGTCCCAAAATTTCTGCAACTGATGAGTGCAAGGGCAGAAAGGTGGAGGACAGAGACCCAGAACGCCCACCCCTTGGGGCATCAGTCGTCCAAGTTCCAGCAACCCTGAGAACAGGAAGGTGGTGTGAGGCAAAGGGACACTCTCTATGACAGCCCCTTCCCACCCGTGGTCATTTGTGGTCCTCGAATTCTTTTCAGGAGACAGGCAGGGATGCAGTGGTGCCTGAGTTCCATGTGAGGCTCCCAGAAGCTGAGGCAGTGTGACCATGCACGGCATGGCCACGGCAGCCCCACCCCAAGACCTGGGCCCGCAGCCCAGCGTTCTCTGCAGGGGTGCCGGTAGGGCGGGGCCACGGCTCTGGCTTTTTGATCCTAACTAGGAATCACCTGTTGTAATGGCCAGGCCAGGCCTGCTCAGGAGACAGACTGTGGTGAGAAGTAACCACCAAGAGGACGCCAGCATCCTCCACCATCCCCAGCCCAGTGCAGCAGAAGTCATCAGTCAGGCCAGGCCCCCATCTGGAGCAGCAGGCGGCCAGAAGCCTCTCCCACAAGCACCGGCCTGGGACCAGGCACCTGGGGACACCTGGGCAGCTGAGGGCGTATGTGGAGAGAGGGGCTGTGGGAAAGCGGGTGAATGGGCCTCTGGGGGGACTCACTTCATGGGAGAAGGGGACACTGCAAGAGGGTGTGTCTGTGTCCTGGGAGGTGCTGGACGGCGTGGCTGGTTCCTTCTGGAGGCTATGACAGAGGGTCCCGCCCTGGCCTCTGCTGGCTTCTGTGCTGTGGGCGGCTCCCAGGCACCCTGCTAGTGGCCATGTCACTCCAGCTGCATGGCCACCTTCTCCTGTGTCTTCACATTGTCTTCCACAAACCACCCTAATGTCCCTGTCTCATCTCATGACTTCCATGAAGACTGCCTCCAGTAAGGTCCCATTCTGAGGTCGGGGGGTCAGGACTTCAACGCACCTTTTGGGAGGATGCAATTCAACCCAGGACAGGCAGCCTCTCTCCCCTGACACTCTATCACACTCCCCCTCCCTCCCCAGGCTCCTGGGTGCCTCCCGAGGGGCCGGTGGTCTTCTCACACCCACCACCAGAAACCATGGGAAGGAGCCAGGGAACCCCTGGAAGGCTCCGGAGGACAGCGGCATGCACCCCGACACCCCACACAATTTGTCCCACATGGTCCCACCACGGTGGGTCCTTCCAGTCTCGGGCTGTCAGTTCAATGGTGGACACCAGCGTTTGATATGGAGATTTGGCAGCGGGTAGGGGAAATGCCTCGGTGAGAGGTTTATGTAAAATGACAGCTTCTGGAAAATGAAGCCCTCAGATTAAAAAGAAAAAGAAAAGGACAGAAGCGGAGGAAGAGGAAAGGAGGAGGGGAGGGAACACAGTAGGGGCTGGGACCCCAGGGAGAGACGCCCCAACATGCCTCCACCTAGCTTCCCTCCCCCAACAGGCCCCGTCTACCCCTTCACTGTCCTGGCCCTTCTTAAGCCTGGGTGAGGACCCCAGCCCCTGGGCTGGGTGGGGGTAGAGGCAGTAGACAGTAGGCAATCGTTTCCAAACTTTTCTGTTAGTGGCATTTTAGAAGGGTAGGTTCCCGGGTGCAGGCAAAGGCTCGGACAACCTTCCTAGGATCTTAGCTTCCACAAAAGCAAAGAAGGATTCGTGTGATTGCCCTTTGTTTAAGAGTCACAGGAATATTCCTGCAGCGCTGGAAACTCATTCTTCACACAAAGAAGCTTCCAAAAATTGCAATCTATTTGTTGCCAAGTTTGGGACTGTTATTTCCTTCCCAACCCCCTAAGGTTTTTTCTTTGTTTAGTTTTTTCTAACGGCCTGAAATGCAGATTGCTCTCCCAGGGGTCTCTCAGGGCTGCCCACCTCACAGGGCATCCCAGCTGTGGAGCCAGGACAGGCCTTGCCACATGTCCTGCCTAGACCTCCGTGTCCATCCCCTGGCATTCAGATGGCCCCTGTCTCACCAGAAGGCAAGGGGAGAAACAGGGACATGGACTCAACCCTGGGGAAATGTCTCCATTGCCATAAGGCCCATGTCAGCAGGAGAATGATGGTCAGGACAGCTGCAGACAGCTAGACTCTGCCCCAAACCTCCAAGAAATCCTCAGTGAGCCTCCCAAGAAGAGGGGGAGCAGGAGACTGTGTCAGATTCACCAGTGTCCCACCTCCGGGCAGCATAAAGGAGGCCGGTGAGCTGCTCCTGTGACCTCAGGGGGACAGATCACCTCTGACGCCCTGGATGGTGCATTCAGGTGTCTGCAGGGCTCTGGGGACAGAGCTCTGTCCTCCCTCCCTTCCACCTGAGCCTACTCACACTGTCCTGGAAACAAGAAATCCAGGAGAAGAGACAGGATGGGGTACAGGGTCCCCCCACGAAAGAAGATCTGAGAGAGATACCAGAACCTGGCTGTTCCAGTGGTCGGCACCCATCAGGATACGTCCCTCATGGAGGTGTCACCAGGGGCCAAGGCTTCGGAAGTCACTGCTGGAATAAGCCCATCTGCCCCAGAGGCTTCATTCAACTAGAAACTCACATTAGTCACAACCACATTGTCAGTCTGGGATTCTTGGGGATGGGGACACGCCATGCCATGACCGAGCCTGGCTCCAGTGTCCCAGCTTGTCAGCACACAGAGTCCCACTGGGCATCTTCTGTGTGCCAGGCACAGCCCCAGGGGGGACAGCTCGGTAACGTCCACAGAGGTCCTCGCAAAAGAAAGTGGTCTCCTCACCAGTCCCTGCCCGCAAGGATTCAGCCCGAGCCAGGGACTATTTCCTCTGGGGTCTCTGCCTGAATGCAGAGCTGTGAAAACAGCTGGGACAAGGGCTGGGGACAGGCTGCTTGTTTGGGAGTAATTCCAGGTGGCTGGTGAGGGGTCTGGGAACCTAACATGGGTGCAAAAAGCATGAGGAGGGAGGGTGTTGTGTGTGTGGAGTCTGTGTGATGCATGTGGTTTGTGGTGGGATGTGTGTGTGCATTTGTGACGTGTGTGGTACGTGTATGGGGTGTGTAGAGTATATGCATATGTGGCATGGGTATGTGGTATTTGTGGTGTGTAGTGTGTGTGTAGTGTGATGTATGCACATGGAAGTGTGTGTGTTGTGTGTGGAATGTATGTTTGTGGGTTTATTTACAGTGTTGTTGAACCTGTGGGCATGGGGCTCCCTCCACGGGGACCTTCCAGGGAGGCAAGCAGCCCTGGTCCCAGGAAGGCTGGGATGGGAGCAGGTGGCCTCAGGGGGTGTCTCCCTATACCCCACCTGATCACAGCAATCTGAACAAGCCCCTTCAAACCAGCAGAGCCCTGGGCCACATCGCTCACCATGAGACTGGTCAGTAGAAAAGTAAGCCTTGGCAGGGACACGCACTCACTGCCCTGCCACATCCAGAATGTTCTCCTCCCCAACATGGCACCTCCCACAGCGAATACTCTGCCTCTCCCCACTCCCAGCCCAGAGGGCCAGGCATACCCCACTACCCCATACCCCATACCCTGCTCCGGCAGA
Organism: Arctocebus calabarensis; assembly: GCA_963573935.1. Taxonomy (NCBI): domain Eukaryota; kingdom Metazoa; phylum Chordata; class Mammalia; order Primates; family Lorisidae; genus Arctocebus; species Arctocebus calabarensis. The sequence continues at coordinate 99,272 of CAUYON010090816.1, forward strand.
CCCCAAACCACAGGCTGCTTGGTGCGCCACCACCAATGAGAACTGTGAGTGCTCGGAGGTGGCAGGGAGAGGACAGGCCCCAAGCCTGGGTCTGGACTGTCTGTTCCCAGGCACCTGGGTCAGAGTGGGTGGCCCCCATTGGGCTGTTGTAGCACTCAAGTGACAGAGGTGGGTGGCAGCTGCTCCAGAGAGGGGGCATAGGTGCAGGGAAAGCCCTAGAGACAGGAGCATGCAGCAGGCAGAGCCCTCGGGAGGCCCCGCGTGTGGCCGGGGACAGATGCCACCTGCCCCACTCTGGAGACTCCCGCCCTTCTTCTTTCCCTCTTACTTTTTTTTAACTAAGACTCTTTTGTTCCATAAGGGCCCCTTCATGTGTGCACGCCTGCACACGTGTGTCAGGGTTTTATTCCGATGCTTAAATGAGGTCTTTGCTGAGAATTTACAATTCCCCCGTGGCCTCAATCTTGCAAAGATTGCTTTTTTAACGCAGTTAGGCCTTAATTCTAATAAGCCGCCTCCTTATTACAGAACCAGGTCACACTGCCTTGACACTGCCAGGAAATCTTTCACTGGCGGGAGGGGACCAGGAGAGACCTTGACCTAGGGACGGGGAGGGGGCCATGAAACAGAGAGGAATCCTCCCTCCAGGTGACAAAACTCTAAAATCATCTACTTTCTGGGAACCAGAGTGGCCTCGCAGCTTCAAATAACTTCATGATGTGACTGTGGCCCCTACAAATGTTAGCTTCCTTTTTTGTATCTTGATTTTGACCATGGCAAGAGGAGAAAGGAAGTAACAGAAGCCGATGGGCACAGTGGGCACAAGTTCAGGCCCCAGCCCTGGGCAGACGGTCATCTGCTCTGGCCAGCGTCTGTTGTCTTCACAGCCGGCCCCGGTCCTGAGGGCCAGGAGAGGAAATTGAGAGAGAATGGCACCAGCGGGCTCCAGGACCAAAACCAAAACCCACCCACGCTCGCACCTGGGCGGAAGGGCCTGGCACCTGGCTCCCCTACTTAGGCCCTCCCCCACCTGAGTTAGCCCTTTGTAGGTTCAAGGGGATACGGAGGGAGGAAAACGAACCTGTCCCTGTCTGAACTCTCAGCACAACAGGTCCCGCCTGTACTCACACAGCATTGATTAAGCACCTACTGTTTGGCCAAGGGGTGGGAGCTGTGCCTTGTCCTTCCTCCACCATATCACTGGAGATAGAAAAGATCTCAGAGCCGAGACAGTGCCACAGTGTGCCTCAAAACCCTTGGGAGCTCTTGAAACTGAAGGTGGAAATCCAGAAATAAGACCTTCCTTCTAGAAGGTTCTGTGTATGCAGCTGTGGAGAGGACACGTGTGGGCAGTGGGGACAAAGGGGGCAAACAAGAAATGGAAGATACAGTGGGAGGCACCCAGGCCACAGCAAGGGCAGAGACGGGGACAGCTCAGATCTCAGATGCGCCTGTTCACCCCACTGCCACCCTTCCACCCCCATCCTCAGCCGCATGCAGACTTGGGAGCCATCTGTGCTCCTGGAGAACATAAAGCCTTGTGGTTCTTCTCCTGTCGCCGGGCCCAGAGGACTCGGCAGCACTCTCCCTCCAGGGTGCTGTAAGCAGTAAATGGGGACAACTTTTTAAATATGAAAAAATCAATGCAAAGTCTAATGTAAGGCACCTTAGTAACCAAAGGCCATTTTTTAAAACACAGATGCCAGACCATGCCCAGACTGAGGTCCTGATGTCCGGGGGCCCTCCAGGGGACCCCACCATGGAGGATGTGAAGATGCACCCACTCAGCGCTCCCCTAGCCAGAAATTTCTGTGTCATCCACTTATGGTCCCTTCTTATGACTTAATCCCTGCAGGTGCCACACGGAAGGCCAGAGTGTTTGCACTTACTGGGTCCCCAGAGAAGAGACCAGACTGAAGCATGAGTTCAGCCAACACTAAGTCCTGGTACTCAGGCGAAGGACAGGCCCCCAGAGATGGCCACCTGGTGAGCCACTGCACAGATAGAAAAGGCCCGCCTTACAGGTGTGCAGGCCCAGCCCGAGGGAGCCACCCAGCTGCAAAGTCAATTTCACCAGAAAGAAGACGGCACACGCGAACACGCTCAGGACAGGCCCGGCACAGCAGCTTGGGAGGCATCTCCTGACCGAGCCTCGCATCCCCCAGCCCCCTCACCCAGCCTCTGCATACTGAGAACCTGCGGGTGCCAGGCACCATGTCGCTTTGTGAGCCCTGAGAACACAGATGAAGGTGAGACCATGTGCCCAGCCCGACACGTTTAAGATTAAAGCGCACTATGGTTCTGCAATCTTCCCTTTTCGGTTAAAACGTATCGAGGGTCTCCTTCCACAGCTGCACACAGCCACTGTATAAGTAGTTAAGTATAAACAGACCATTCTTTCTCTAACACTTTGTACCAACCCCTACTGCAGGGAACGTGTCAGCGGCAGGGGACCTCAGCAACGTGGCATGCCCACAGCGTGGTGGGGAGGACGGGCCTGACGCCTCACTCTGTGCTGGCCGCCAAGTCACGAGGGGCTCTTACGCCGTCCCAAAACTCTCCTAGAGGGAGAGCAAGGTGGCAGCCCTGGCCCGTGGGCAGCAGATTTTTGGATTCTGCAAAACATAATTGTGAAGCCCAATCTGCCAGCGGAGAAATATGCAGCACGTTCCAGGCTAAATATAAATAATATCGATTCATCTGCCATCTTGAATTATCCATCTCACTTCTGCTTTCCATTAGCATCAATAATCACAGGCTGCCCACCCCGCGGAGGGGTTGCGTCACCCCAGGAAGACATGGGCAGCCCAAGTCACGAGTCTTCCACAACAGTCCAGCACCTTCTACAGCAATCCAGAACCTTGCTGGTAGTTTTTTCTCCCTTTCTGTCCTCCTCACTCCAAGTCCAGGAAAGAGGCCTGGCTTAAAGGCCCCCTCTGACCCCCCTTCTGGAGGCATTCTGCTCTATTTGGCAGCTGACACTGGTTCTGGGAAAAACAATTGCTCAAGTGCCAAGGTTCACTTCCAGGGATGAAGGGAAGGAAGCGTGTGTGGCTGGATGCACAACCCCACAAAACCCGCAGGGCACCACCTTGCCCTTGCCAACCTCACAGGTAGAACCGAGGCACATTTCCTCTCCAGGCCAGAAACCACAGTGGCTTTCCGACAGATCAGCAGGGTCCTTGTCCCTCTGACAGCCCCCTGCCCCTAGCCCTGGGGCTCTGATCGGCAGGCACAGAAGCCACCCCAGGCCACTTACCAGGAGCCCAGCCAGGCCAGAGAGCAAAGGAGACACAAAGACCCTGCCCCCATCCCCACGCCCAGCCAGCGGCTGGAATTTCAGCAAACCTTGATTGAGAGCCTCCTATGAGCACAGCCCCTTCCCAGGTGCTCTGGGGAAAAACAAGGACCTGCCATGGTCCCTGCCTTCAAAGCACTACTGTTGCACACAGGGGTTGGCGGTGCCAGCACCTGCGGGAGGCTAGAAGTTTTCCTCCTCCTTATCAGCGCTGACTGCAGCTCCCAGAGCAGCGCCATGAAAAGCAGGTGCTGCCTTCAGGCCCAGAGGGAGGCCCGTGGATGGCTTTTCTCGTTCTTTGTGTGAATGTGTACATATGTCCCACACACCCTCTACCTTCAACACAGCTACCAATAGCGTATAGCCTCACTGTGCCCCGTGTTTAGGGAAGGATGCAGAACCTTGCCATTGGCCTTTATCATCTACTTAACCAGCAAAGCAGCTCCTAGGTCCCCAGCCTCCGTCCTCACACAAACGAGAATTCTACATGAGGGGGACGCACGATGGGCACGTGAATTAGCCAAAAATGTGATGCGAGAGCCTGGGACCACCTCCCATCTTGCTGCTAAAACATCCCCACCGTGAGAAAGCAAGGTGGCCCTGCAAGGATCTTGCTGCCCAGCTGCGCCCAGGGAACTGGAGTTTGTGTCCGGAACAAGAGCCGGCAGGCTGGGTAAGAAGGTGAGAGAGACCCAGTCCTCCACGGACTTGCCAAGGGTGTTCCACTGGGGGGGTCCCCGGGAAAGAATGAGAGGTCTGAAACAACCCAAAAAACAATCAGTGAGGCTGGGGACAAGCTCACTTGGTCTGATAGGAGAGAGGGACACCCTAGACAGGTGGGGAATGTGGGAAGGCTGAGAATTCTGTGCAGTAGGGGGGAGAGTGGAGGGCCCTCAGCAGTCACACCAGCCCCCACACACAGGTTTCTGACCCTGCATGTGCTGGCACCTGCTGAGTGCCCCAACAGGCAAGGGCCAGCTCCTGCCTCCCAGGGAGGGAAAGGACAGCCTGAACCTGTGGTCAGCAGGGAGCAGACAATCCCACTAGCCACTGGGGCTTCAGGAGCCCTAATGTGAAAACGACCAGCTGCTCTGTTCAGTCTACGGGGGAGGAACAGTCAGACCCGAGACAGGTAGCATTGAGGGCAAGCAACTGCTCTCTCCTCTTCTTCTGCTTTCTTTTTTTTTTTTTTTTGCCTTTGTAGACAAGGTTTCCGTGAGTCCCCTCCCAGGCTGGAGTGCAGTGGTGTCATCACAGCTTACTGCCACTTCAAACTTCTGAGGCAGGAGGATCCTGCCTCAGTCTTCTGAGTAGCTGGGACTATAGGTGCCCACCACCTTGCCTGGCTAATGTTTTTCTATTTTTTAGAGACAGGGTCTCCCTCTTGCTCTGGCTGGTCTCAAACTAGTCTCTCCTCTCCTTAGCAGATTACTTTAGCCTCATGGGCCAAGTCCAGACCATAGGCACCTGGAGCTCCCCGTGGAGCCCTGGCAGATGGGAGAGCGATACCCACTCTGAGGAGGAGGAGGAGTCAGAAGGGACGGTGGCGTCTTTATTCCTCCTTGGTGAACCACTTCCTGCTGGCCTTCACTACCAAGTCTTCCCGAATCCCCCTGCACAAATCCGCCACCTGAGAACACGCCCTGGACGTGGTCCGCGGCAGCAGGGGCGGGACTCTGGGCTGCCTGCCTGTCTCGAGAGTGCGGCCAGGGACAGACGCTCTCGGAGAAGGAGCCTGCGTGAATGCAGAGACAACCCCACACACACACACACACACCCTCCTCGTTGTTAAGGACCTTAACTTAGAACGACGTATTCTCTCTTCTCCTGGCTATAATTATTTTAGCGTGGGAGACAAACTCTGTCTCCACCATCTCAGAAGCGCGACATTAGAATATCACACCCTGTGGTCCGGGAAGGTCTCTGCCACCCCCAGCACATTTCCTCCAGAGCCGGGGCCCTCCACCTGGGGACCTGCAATGAGGGTCTTAATTCCTACTCCAAGTGGCTCCACTCAGAGCAACAGAGAGCCAAGGACCACCGGCGCCATACAAGTAACCATGGCAACTGTAGGAAGTTTAAAAAAAAATAAGTTTGTGAGTTGCCGGGCTGTTAGTTGGTGCCTGGGTGGGTGGGGGCCTTGCCTTCCTTTTTAAAGTAACGCAGTCTCTGAATAGAGCCTTGGCAGGCTCTGCGGGTCGGGGTCCAAGGCAGCAGCTGCCTCCCGCTCCTAAAGGAGGAACGAGTGTCTCCTCTCAGTCCCACAGCATCACGGGGCCCAGCGCTGGCCTTGAGTCAGGCTGTTCCCTGCAGGGTGACCTGGAGCCAACATGCCCCCCACATGTGTTGGGGTGCCCCTACCCAACCTCCCTCCCACCCACAGAGGCACCTCATATCTCTCCCTGACATAACAGGAAGGCCACCCACTACTGCTGGGATCCCTCAGGATCCCAAACGTTCAACCCAGCACGCCCACGGGGCTGCCCCTGCCAGCCTGCTGTGACAACAGCTGCACGTAGGGCCACACAGAGGGCCAGCATGCAGATGGACATACATGGAAACGTGTCCACAGCAACTTATGCCCACATGCAACAGCATCGCCACCCACATGGGGAAACTCCAGGTGGCCTCAGGGGTGGTGAATGGGAGCCCTGTCCTAGGGCCTAGGGCCGGCCCTTCTCTGTACAGGCAAGAGCAACAAGCTGTCATGTCGATGGGTACGCATCCACTCAGACATACACACAAAAACACACATTAGTTCCCTGGCTGCTAAATCACCCACAAAGCACCTTGGAGCAGAACCATGGCGGATCCCCCAACACCGTCTACAGTCGGAGCGTGTGTCTGTAGGAGGTTGGAGCTGAGAGAGCCAAAGCCTGCCTGGGGCCGGCACAAAGACCAGGTCACAGCTGCCTAGCTCTGAGAAAGGAAATGTTTTCTTGAAGGGAGAAAAATCCCAAACAGCCCTCTCAGCCTTCCTGTGCACATAATTGCAGTATCCAAGTTCACGGCAGGCCTGGCACACAGCCGGTAACAGCCACCGCCCAGCCCCGCACCTCACGCGGAGCGGCTCCAGTGCCACCATGGAAATCAGACCATGGGGTGGGGGCCACATGAAATAAAGAGCGTTTCCAGGAATGACAAGTCTCCCACGCAGGATCAGAGCATCAGTTAGCCAGTGGGAGGGCCGAGGAGCGCTGGCATCTCACTTCTACAAAGACAAAGTTTCCTTGAGGAAATCGCCCAGGTCTTCGAGGTACTGAAATAACAACACACAGAACAAGTGAAGGGGGATGACCGGGGCCTGCTCGCTCACAGCCCAGCTCCCGGCAGCCTTGCAGAGGGCTCGCGGGTGTCCAAGAAGCAAGCACGAACACGCACACGTGTGGGGGCACGCATGCATGTGGGAACACATTTGTGCACGTGTGTGTACACACATCTTGGAAGCCCGGGCATGCACACGTGTCACTCAACACAACCGTGTGCACATGCATGGGGCCCACTATCCTGGCCCCAAACGTTCACCTCTGCAGCCCTCACAGCTGCCAGATGCTATGGAGACAAAAAGCCCTGCAAATGTGTCATCTAGAATGTCCCCCAATTGTGAGGAGGCCCCCAGGGTCCTCAGGCCCTGACTCTGATGGAGCTCAGAGCATGCCAGAGCCTCGAACAACCCATTCTAGAACCTTCAAACCCACACCCAAGGGGGCTCCTGCCTTAAAGGCCCCAGGAAGCATCTAGCTCAGCCGTCTAAGTGGAGGTGACTGATTTATTCTGACCATCCTGACTCTTAACGACACGCTCTCCTCCAGCCGTGTGCAGCTTTAATTGTCCATCAAGCAGGGCAGGGACAAACGTAAATCTTTCCTCCTGCTGCTCCAGGCACAGCCGCCTGACCTCCAGCTGCGGCCCCTCCCCACCCCAGCCTCCCCAGACCTGCTGCTCTGAAGGTGAAGGACAGGACTACAGGGGAGAAGGGAGGGGCCAGCTGGGCCGGCAGGGGACGTATGGCTGGCTGCCTCAGCCCGAGACAGCCATCACTGCAGATTGAGGGGAGCCGCAGGGACAGTGCCACCCTGTCCCCAGGCTCTGTCTCTAGTGACTCCAGTAAAGTGGGCCAACACCCTAGGGAGTCCTGGCGCCCCCTCCCTGCTATGGAACAGCACAGCTCTGAAAGGAGCCGACCAGGGGGGAGGGTATTAATTAATTCTCCATCCTGTCCTCGTGGTGCGTGCAACTGGGCCCAGGCTGGGGGCGTGTTGCTGTGAGAGCAGGGGGAGTCCACGGGCCACGTGTCTTTGTGGTAGCCCAGAGAGCCAGGCTCAGCCACGCCCCACCCCCTCCAGCAGACTTAATATTTTGTATAATTTTAATACATATTAATGCATTTCAAAGAGGCGAACATTATAGTTATGATTATTACCTAAAGACTTCCTTTCTAGCCCTCATTACTTTCTGAAAAATTATCCTTAGGGGCTGAAATTTTTTAAGTCTGGTCTGGTGAGTTTCTTTCTTAGGATCTGAACAAAACAAATCTGGGAAAGGGGAGAAATTAGTCCTCCCAAAGCCAGTCTCCCTCGTTACTCCCTCGTTATGAGGGAGAAGACCTCCTGAGGAGAGCAGGGCTGATCTTCGTCACCCAGAGACCCACCCGGTGGCTGGGGACTGGTCTCACTGTGCCAGGCTATGGAGACTGATCTGTTTCTAGATTTAGAGTCCAACTGAAAGAAGGGACATTCCTGTGCTACGTCCACCTCGCATGCTCGAGCAGACAAGTCAGAAAAGCAAACACTGACCATTGCGATGCCGTCAACCCACACACAGTGGGCTGTGCACATTCCAAGGCACAAGCCAACCTGCCGAGAGGCCCCTAGCCACAGCCAGGAGCTGCTGGCAGAATTAGAAGACCACCAATTCTGGGTGTTCTTTGACTTTCTGGTGAGAGCGAGACATAGGCCCACTAGCAAACGGCCTTTAGTCATCCCACAAAGTTGCCCCAAACATCATCCCAGGGCTTTAGTGGTCAGGAAAAGGGTCCCAGACGTCCTCATCACACAAAAGGTCATCGTCCAGCATCTCTCTTTCCTGCCTTTCCCCTCAGTCAAAGGTTCCCAGGTGTTAAGACAGACCTCTGGCCTGATAAAGCCCCATACAGGATTGGCTATCTGGGACATTGATTAGAATGTTACACCACAGACAATAACTCACACTTTAAATTTTAAGGTACTTAAATCTGTTAAGATCCCAAAACATTTGACTGAGGCGAGCACCCCTGTGGGGTCAGTGCAGGTGCATTGCTCTTTACCAGCAGCTTAGGGAAGTAGGTGACCCACACCCACCCCTGGTCTGTGAGGAGCCTGTGTATGACGCTGCTGTGGGCCTTGGTTCCACCTCACCTGTCCCTGCCTTCAGGGCCCCAGGCATGCCTAATGGCATCACATCAATGACAGAGTCAATATTCCAGAAAGACAGTGTTGCTTTATGTCTTCCCCCTAATGGGCTTGCAAAGCTGTGCTTCGGTTTTTCATGCATCAAGTCCTGAGATCCAAAAGCATCCCCACGCAGAAGGCAGGGTGGGCTGGGGTGGCTCAGCCTGAGAGGTGGGCACCTGGAGGTATCCACAGTCTCGGGGGAGCCCAGGAAGAGCCGGGGGTAAGGGTCACCATCTCCTCCCCCCCTTCTCCCTCATGGGAAATCCACCTGGCGGGTACTCGGGGCTTAGAATCCAAGGCCGCTTGCTTTACAAAAGCAAAAGTGCCTGCAGCGCCCTCTCTCCCTGTGGTCCTCCAGACATCCTGTTGGGAGCGGAGGTGTGGGGGCTGGGGAGCCGCCAGGGCTACCCTCACAACCACAGTCCCACAGACAGGGTGTTCCTCAGACGCTGAGCTGCCGGCTCCTCCTGGGAGCCCTCCCAGGCCTCCAAGCTGAGTGAGGGTCTCCTGGCATCCCCACCCTGTCTAGAGAGACATGCTAAGGGCTGTCTCCATTCTGACTTCTGCAGCTTCACCAGGAGCCATTTTAAAACAGCCTCATCTCTCGTAGCCACAGGCAACAGTGCAGAACCCATTTCCTGAGCTCCAGTTTGTGCTGACGCAAGCAATGAGCTCGTTCCCTTAACAGGTGGATGGCACTAGAGGAGGGTCACAGTCGCCACCACTGCTACATGCCAGCTACTGTCCACAGGTCACCCGGTCTCCACAGCAGTGCCCACTGCTCAGCTGGGTAAACTGATTTCAGAGCCTGCCCTGAGAGACAAGGTCGGAAAGTCCACATCGCTGCCATGAAAGCACACTGCAGGGAACCACCTCCACCAGCAGTCAGCTCTGCTCACACTGGCCCAGAACTCAGGCAGGGCTGGTCCACCGGCTGCATTGACGGCTGTGCAGCTGTCCCCAATGGGCTTCCAGGTCTCAGAAAAGGTGATTAACTACAATCTCGCTCTGAAGTGGCTTAAATTTAAATCTGCATCTAAATGTGTGTGTCCTGGGGGTGAAGGGGTAGGGAGCAGCCAGGATGTACAATCTCAGGGACACTGTTGGTAAGAAGCCTCACCGGGGAAAGCATCAGAGCGCACCTCCAGGGAAGAAAGTGGGCGAGGTCAGGTTGGTAGTCCTTTCAGATCCCAGCAAGAGCCTGTTGTGGCCCCAGTTTAAAGTGTCACCCTGATTTTCCTTTTCTTCTTGGACCTCAAGGTGATGGAGTAACGTCAGGACACAATGGTGTGGGGGAATCTCATGGGAGGTATTAACCCTGTGAAGTATTAAATACAGAACAAAAGGTTAAAAAGCTCTTCTTGCTAGTGCCCAAAACCCGGCAGGTTTGGGTGGGGGTAGCAGAAGTTACCAGCAAGTGCAGCGATTCCAAGGTGCCCAGCAGCACTTATTAACAGACCTTGGGGCTTTACCTGGCACTCAATCCTTAAAAAAAAAATCCCAGAAAAAAATGGGCATTATTTTCTATTTAATCCACTAGAGAAATCTCTAATTTGCATTAAGGATTCCGAGCTAATGAAAGTTTAGTGAGAAATTATTTCTAACCGTACTCTGTTTGCATCTCTTTAAATCTTTGTCTAAATTGTATCCATTTTTTCATACAAGTAAACTCTGTGCTCTTTGCCTTCCCATTTTTACTATATAAGAGCCTTCCTTTCTGAGAATAGCTGGCTCTGTATTTTCTTTGTCCTTGCCTAAAAGAAAATAACCTGGAGACATGAGGCCCAGCCCAGGAACCATCCTTTGCCTGGGGTCTAAAAAGGTGAACAGCAGGGCTGAGGGTGAGGAGAGAAGCCCCCAACTCAGGAGGGCCACCTATCCTGCCGTCTTCATCCCTCAGTCTCACCTAGGGTCACAGACAAGGAGACTGGTTAGCAGGACTAGTTAGCAGACAGCAGGATGTGCAGCCTGCTCACGGGAGTGAGTCCTCAGCTGTTCAGTGCACACCCTCTACAACTGTACAGACAACCCTGCGGGACAGAATCTGACTTGGGAGTCTGCGTTACTTTTTGTTTGTTTCAGTGGAGGGACAAACTAGTTGCAAGACAAGATGCCTTGGAAATAATGCCCATTTTTTCTGGGATTTTTTTTTTTAAGGATTGAGTGCCAGGTAAAGCCCCAAGGTCTGTTAATAAGAGCTGCTGGGCACCTTGGAATCACTGCACCTGCTGGTAACTTCTGCTACCCCCACCCAAACCTGCTGGGGTTTTGGCACTAGCAAGAAGAGCTTTTTAACCTTTTGTTCTGTATTTAAGTAGATAGCAGTTTCCACTCTTTGGTATAAAAGATACTTGTTATGATTTCAACTGGCTTCCAAAACAGGACTTGATGACAGTAGGCAGGGTCTGGCCGGTAGCAGGTGTCTGTGCCTGGGCAGTTTCCTCACCAGCAAATGGACTGTTTTCTAAAGGACTAAAAGAGACCTATGTGACCACCTGCCTCTCCAGCTGGTGGCCGGTCCACCTGGAACTACCAGAGGGAAGCTCCGTTCCCCAGGCCTGCACGCCTGAGGCTTATGTACATGGAGCTGAGACCCAGGAGAGGGTCTGGGAGGGATCTGATTGGGAAAGTGCAAGAGCTTCATCCAAGCCTCTGTTCTAGAATTTTGGGAGCAAGCTCTCAGCACAGCCACTAGCCAAAGTAGTAAGCAGGTAAATTCTTCTACAACTATGTATGTTCTCCCTCTTTCTTTCGTCTGCTGGGAATATGTTCTAACCTTAAATAATTAAACCTTAAAATAAAGCCTGTAATAAGAACTGTTTTGCTCTAGACACCACCAACTCTGAAGACCGCCTAACCGGAGCTGACGCCAATAAGCACCAAGCCCCTCTCAGGTGGAGTCAGCGGGAACGGGCCTGAACACACAGAGCGAGTCAGATGAGAACCACGAGAAGGCTGAACTCTGCCTCTCGGAGCCCACAGCCGGTTCCACACACAGGGGGACCTCTCCATGGGGGCACACCCCAAGTCCCTTGTTCTCCTGCCACCTTCTCTCTGACAGCACAGCCTTTGATGTCACAGTCAACGTTCCAAGTGAAGAAGAGTTGGGGGGGTAGGGGTAGGGGTGAGGAGAAGCAGGGGTGAGGAGATCGCCATTAGTCAAAGACCCAGAGGACAGAAGGAAACCAGGACAACACTGCCCAGGGGAGCGGAAGGCACCTGCATTTCCCACAGCTAGAGGCAAGGGTCAGAGGCCTGATGAAGAAGCCTGCCACCTGCCACCACACCCATAGCTTGTGCTTTTGCACTAGCATGTGTCATTTCTGTGGTTGACACAGAGTCCCCGTTAATCGGTTGAGCACACCTCCGGGACAGTCCTTTCCCAGGCCACCCCTCGCGGGAACCTCCCTGGCTCCAGGGTGGGAAGCCTTCAGTTCTGCTCCTTCCACGGGGACTAAGGCCGCACTTTTCAAAAAGCAATTTATAGACCACAAGCTGGCTGCTGGAGGAAACGCTTTCAAATAGAGTAACAAACCTCATACTCTTTATTATCTCTAGTCTCTTTCTACGGCATGTTTTGGTGTCAGCTTATGTGTTGGAGAAACTGTGATAGAAAACTAATTTACTAAGTGCACCACACTGAGAGACGTGCATTGTATGCACCAGACCTGTCTGTATGTCGAGGTAATTCTCTAAAGCAGGATACTCCTTCCTCTTTCTGCCAGCGGGTCCCCAGCACAGAGCAGGCCCCCACTAGGGACTCGACTGTTACTCCCATCCAACTAGCAATTGAGAGTTTTTGTCATAGGTAACTCAAAGAGAAAAATCACATGCCAGGATCCTACACACTCCTGGTATAGGAGAAAAAAGGTCAAGAAAACGAAGACTACTCCTACAGACAGAGGAGAGGGAGATGGGCCGGACGGTTCCACTTAAAGGACAGTGATGGCTCCAGGAGCAGCCTACTGCAGAGGAGAGCAGAAAATAAGCTGTTTAGGCTGCCTGAGTGTCTCACGAGCCTGTGAAAATAATGTGCCGCTTTATAAAAGCACGTGGGGAGACACTGCAGCTTATCAAAAAGATGTAGGTGCAAATGGGATGTGTTTACAAACCTGGTGCCTCGTGCCAGAAGCTAAGGCCCATTGCAGTGGGGAGACTTAGGGAATGGCAGGTTCCCAAGGAGAAGTGTTTCTGTTGGGGGGTGGGGGAGTTTCAAGATGGTTTTTCCCCTTCACTTGTTTAAAAATAAAGAATTCCTCACCAAACGTCAGCTGTGTGTCAGGTTCCATTTGTCTTTATAACAGAGTATGGAGCAGAAGCATGGGAATGAATAAGCACAGCGCGACACCCAACCAACATCGCAGGCACTGGGGCGGCCGGGGGAAGCGAGCCCCACATCGCAGTCACTAAGAAGAAACGTTTCCATGTTGACTTCGTCACTGGCTCCACACCCACTGGGAGCCTGTCCTCTTTGTACAAGCCTCCCCCCACCACCTCCCTGCACTTTTTGGGACAGGAGTGCCACCCCTCCTGCCCATCCCATGATGGGTCAAATGATGCTCTGCATATACGGGGTGGGGGGGCAGATGAACCCAGCAGGGTCCCTGCCCTCAGGAGTGGATGCCCCCTAACTTCAGCATGGCAGAGCGAAGCCACCTCAGGCTCTGCTCAAAGGTGCTGGGGGTGGGGCTGCAGTGGACAGCGGCACAAGCTGAACCAGGCCAGCAGGGAGGCCCCAGCCAGAAATGGCGTTTTCTCTGGTCACCACCTTGCTTAGTTCATCCCCAGATACCAAAGGGCTGGATTATCTCTCTCCATTTCACAGATGCGCCATCAGCAGGCAACAGCTCAAAGTTGAGGAAAAGGCAGGCACACGACAGAAGGCCCATTCTGGAATGGTCCTCAGGAGGCCTCCTGACTGTAATTACCTCTTCCCTGGCCCTCAGCTTTTCTGGCTCTGGAGGAGCCTCGGGAGCCCTCCCCGCCCCCAGCGAGGTGAGGCCGCAGCGCCCCCAGCGGCCCGGGGCGGGCGTCAGAGGAGGGAGGCGGGAGGGCAGGCAGCTCGCTGTCCTTGGTGCTGCGTGCCTGCTGCGAGCCCGCGAGCCGCCCAGGCGGCCGCCTTCTCTCCAGCCCGGCCTCTGGTCCCTGCGGAAGGGCAGTGAATACAGCAGCCCCACTGTGGCTTCTGTCCCAGGTCACCGAGCGAGGAACATTTGCTGCCAAGGACCAGCATATACTCAGGGGCTGAGCCATCTCATGCCTCCTCCTAGCTGGGACCTCAAGAGACCACAGGCCCTGGGGCATAGACCCAGGTGTCTCTAGGCTGGAGGGGGAGGGGGGATCAGCGCAATTGTCCAGGTTCTCTTGGAGGAAGGGAAAGCTGTTGGAAATGAGCCAGAAACCTCAGGGGCTCCAGCCAAACACCCTGCCTCCCCAGGCCCGCCACTTCACCTCTGCCTCTGTTCCCCAACCCCTGAAGGGTTCCCGGCTTCATCTATTCTGTCGCCCTCCTGGGGTCAGCCCTGCCCTCCCAGAAGCTCACAGCCAGGAAATGAGGGGTTAAGCGTTCCAGAAGTGTGTGGGGAGCCCGGCGCCCACGCAGGGGAGGCCTCCAGTCACTGGGGATCAGCGGGGAGTGGCAGCCTGGGTCCTCCGTGCCGCAGGAGGTGGAGGGAGGGCACCCTGGGCTGCTCCCCCAAGGGTGCCCCCATGCCGCCCCCAAGTTCCCCCAGTCACCCGCACCCGGCTTTCCCCAGGCAGCTCTTTCTCTACAACTTTTTTCCCTCTCTCCCGTCACAATTTCCCCTCACCTGGAGGGTCTGGTTTTAATTAGTGTGATATCCCCATTAACAATGCAGACTAATTAAGACATCCGCCCTAATCCGCCGTGCATACTTCACTGTAGGTTCTTGCTCAATGTCTACACTTTCATTATTTTTTGCAGACCAGTAAAACCAAAGCCAGACTCTGGCCGAAAGACCTCATTATGTGCGACCCCCGCTCCATTAGCCTCCCGCCTGCTCCCAGCTAAGTGCCCTGAGCTCCAGGTGCACGCCCAGGGCGTCCCAGAGGTAAGCCTGCGTCTTCAGCAGGAAATTAGCGACCCAGAGCGTCCGAGAAGGGACTTCACCTCGAGCTGCCGGTGGGGGGACTCGGCTCTCTCAGGTCCCTGCCCTTTGCCTCCCCCGTGGGGTGTCCTGCGCACAGGGACTAGAGGCGCTGCGGGAGTCTTTTTGAAAAGTGACCATTAAATAATGACTTGAGCCCCTCCCAAAAGCTAGAATGGAAAGGGGAGCAGGGTGGCTCTGTCACCCAGGAGTTCCCTGCCCCTCACCAAGCCCCCATGCCCGTCTCTGCCAGTGGACTCCAGGAATATCCTACCCACCACCTCACATGATGCCCGGACCCCAGGGCGGCGCTGAGGCCCGGCAGGTTCCCAGAGCCCCTACACGAGGCGCACGGTGCCCTGGTCCGGACACCTACAGGGTAAGGGCCCTGGGCAGCCAGGGCACTGCAGGGCCGCGCGCCATGGGAGGCTCCGCGCCTCGGAGAGGCTGCGACCAGACGCCCGGAGACGACACGGGAGACCACCTTCTAGAGGGAGTGAGCTCTAGATACCCCCAGCAAGCCTAGTCGCCTCCCCCGGCCACCGGGGCAGAAAGTTTGGGCCGGGGTGAGCCTGGCCGCCCTGGCGCCAGCTTCTCCAGCTGCGCTGCGCGGGCGCTTGGAGCAGCCAAGGTTTTGGAGAAGCATCTTCCAGCTCCCTAACGCCTCTGGGGAGATTCGGCCGGAAGCGCCCCCAACCTGCCGCCTGGAGGGTCCTGCGCGCCACTTGGCCCCATGCACGCCGTGGCGCTGCGGGCTCTGATTCTCTCTGAGGAGCTGTGGGAGGCCCTTCCTCCCCGCAACTCCTTTGGGCCACCAACCCCTTTAGCCACCCTCTTTCCATAGGACCCGGACAGGACCCCTGAGACCCAGGTGCCACGATGGAAGCATGTTGCACCGCTGCGGGGTCACCGGCCCCTACTCCCACGCGCAGGGGTTGGGCTGCCTCCCGGGACGCGTCCCGCGGGTCCAGGATCTCCGCGCGCCTCGGCCTCCCCCCGCCGGGGAGTTCCCTGCGCCGGGCATTGTGCCGCCGCCGCCGCCGCCACCGCCACGCAGCGCACGGGACTCCCCAGCGTCTCCACGGAGCCCGACCCCCGGGCCTTCCCACTCACAAAACCGCTCCCCTGGCCCACAGCGGGACCTAGGGTCCGGACCCCAGCCCCAGAAAGATATGGGGAACCCGGACCCTGAGCAGGGACCCTTGACCCCGAGGGCGCCACCCCTCCCCACGCGCCCTCGGGTCAGTCCCTAGCTACGTTCTGCATTTCTGCGCCCTCGCCAGCCCCTCCTCCCACTGCGGGGTCCCGTGCACCCCTCCCCAGGCCGTACCCCCCCCACCCGCCCATCCTGATGGTAATGACCGCCACAGGGCGAGGCAGGAGACTAGGGCCGTGCTACTCACAGGCTTAGCGCTCCCCGCGGCAGGTGACGGGGGCCCGGCGGCCATGCCCCGGCTGCATCCCGGCCGCCGAGCGGGCAGCGGCGTCCCGGGGCCGCACCGGCTCCCGCGAGCCGGCGGCGAGGGGCGCGCGAGGCCGGGCTCCGGCGGCCGCGGCGGCAGCTTTTCTCCTCCGACCACGCGAGCTGGTGGGGCCCAGCTGGGGCCGCTGTCCGAGGAGGCTCCGCCGGCTTCGGAGCAACCCCACGGCTCCGCGCTCGCTCTTCCCTGGCCGCCTCTTCTCTCTCTCTCTCCTCCCGACTCTCTCTCCTCCTCCTTCGCTCGCTCTCTCTCCCTCTCTCTCTCTCTCCGTCTCTCTCTCTCTCTCTCTAGTCTCTCCCCCCTCTCTCTCTGGTTTCTCTGGCTCGCTCGGCTGGAGCGAGGCGGCAGCAGCACGCGGTGGTGGCGGCGGCGGCGCAGGCGGTGGCGGTGGCGGTGGAGGCTCGGGCGGAGCGCGCCGCGCGCGGCGAGGGAGGGGGCTCAGGCGGTCGCGCGGCCAGGGAGGGCGGCGGGGCGGGGAGAGCCGCGGGCAGGCGGGCTCAGGCCGGACGTACCCTGCTGCTCACAGAGCCAGCTTCGTGGGGCAGGGGCGCAGATAGAAAGAGCCACGCTCCGAGGGGACCTCAGAACCCAGAGTTGCCCGGATCACCTCGAGTGTCGCCCCAAGCCCCGCCTCCCCTCCCCCCTCGGGGATCTTGGGAGTTGTCCAGGCTAGGAGACTGCTGCCCCCCTGCCTCCCTGTCTCTGGGCCCAGGGATTCTGGACTTGGTGGCCAAGTAGCAGGAATGAATGCCCCCTACCCTGCACTGCCATGCCTCCTCTCCGCCCACCCCTGGGAGCTCTTAGTAAGCCTGGAATGCCATGCCCTGCCCTCCTGGGGGTAACTGGAGGACTGATCAGGCCTACCCCTGTCCCCTGGGCCTTCATCCAGATCAGCCAGCCCCACCCATTTAGACACCCCACACCATGCACAGCTGGGGAGGAAGGGCTGTGAGACGTCAGCTTAGCATTTGCCTAAAATCAGAGGAAGTAGTTCCTGTCCCCACTCCTAGCCTGCCCCAGTGTAGAGTCTAGGAGGGTCTATCCTTGGGACAAGGAGGAGAGGTCCAGAGCAGAATGAGAGTTGGGCCCGCAGGCCACTGTCAAGCAGCACCAGAGGTAGCCAAGGAGGCCTGGGTGGTCTCACACAGGTTTGGGCAGGCTGGAGAGCCTGTTTCCAACACAATAGGTATTCCTCTACGGGACCTGGACTGAGGGAATTGGGTCTGCACCCTCAAAGGACGTTTCTGTCTCAAACCAAACAAATGAAAAGCCTGGGACTATTATACTCCTCCTTGCATCTACCATTCTGCTCTTCCAGGCTAAGTAAAAAGCACATTATGGAATCTGAGATTTGGTAGGGACCTGGAAGATTTAGGGACAGTGAAGGGAGGACATGAACTCAGCTCTGGGAGCCAGGGCTCTGGGCTGCGGGCTGCCTTCCCCAGAACCTGGAGACAGTGCCGCAGCACAGTGGCTGCTGCCCACTTACGAGCTTCACACTTTTATTTTCTGGCTCCGGGGCCTGAGTGTATGGCATTGATCAGCCTTGGCCTATGGGGACTGTGCTGTGCAATCCCAGGTAAGGGGTTGGCCCTGCAGTTAAACACAGGACAAATGCCTTGTCCTCCACTGAGGCAGCTGCCTGGTTGCCTGAACTTTCCCAGCCCTCTGTGTTTGAAATGACACATCCCTGCTTAAAAGCCCTAACTGGCTCTCTCCTTCCTCTGCTGTCAGATGGCCCAGGCTTTCCAGGCCTCTGGTTGGAGGCCCAGAGCTGAGTTCATGTCCTCCCTTCACTGTCCCTAAATCTTCCAGGTCCCTACCAACCAGCCACTCCCCGCCACTTTGCACCTGTCTCTCAGAGGCAGGCCTCTTGCCAGCTCTGCCTGCAGCGCCCCCTATAGATCCTGCCAGCCTCTCACACACACTTCTGCCCTGGGAGTCCTTGCCTTTGGTTCAGAACCTGCCAGCCTTCTAGAGCCTCCTCCCAGAAGCCTCCAGAGAGGGAGTTCAGGGTTTGCCCTGGACTCTGTCCCCCTGTAGCCCCTGCCTTGAGTTCTACGTGTGCCCAGGTGGGACACACATGTGGACCTGTGTGCACTGATGGGAAAAGGGGAAACCTCGAAGCCAAGGGCCCTGTCAGTCGCCCTTCTGGGTTATTCTAGAAAAGTGCTCTGAAGACAGCATCAACTCTTGTTCCAAGCTCTACCAGGGCTCAGCACATAGCTAGGCCCGCTCAGACACCCACATGGTGAACTGAAGTTGGTCTCTGTGGCCAGACCAGCCCCCTGACCAGCCCCAGGGAATTTGCCTGCCAGGATCTGGCCAGAAAAAGAATGTCGGGCCGGTCTGTGTGGTCTCACACCAGCAACAAACAGGAGGCCTTCCGACGGCGATATCATCCAAGAGAATTTTTTAAACCTCTGATTTGGAAACTTGATATTTGACAAGCAATTGGATGAGGGAGAAACTAAGGCATCCTTTGCAATCATAATTAGGAAAGAATGAAGGGAAATTAAGACCTGAGGCTAAAAAGACAACTGAACCCACAGAGCTGATTTTGTGTTCTCTGAAAATCCCACAGACTACAAAAAAGTAATTCTTTACAGAAATAAACCCCAAAAGACCTGGTCAGCAAAGGAGGGAGAGGGCTGCAGCTGTGGGCAGCAGGGACGCAGGAGAAACAGTAACGGTCTGGAGGGGCTGAGCCCCAACCCAAGCACAGACCATGGGGCCAGAGACAGCCCTCAGGTGCTTGGACACCCTGTCAAGATTTAGTTCCTCAGGGACACCGAAGCAGTACTCTGTAGACCAAAGGTGTCCTATCCAAGACCACTCAGCCCACAGCACCAAAGTTCTGGTCTTCACCCTCAGGCAGGAAGCCAGGGAGTCTCCTCTGGGGATTCTGAGCAGCACCCAAGGGGGAAGCCTGAAGCTACAGTGTCCCTTCTCACAGCCAAGCTTCACCCTCCACTCAGAGCTTCCCGTCTCTGTAGGCCCCTCTGAGAGCTAAGTAGACAGAGGGTTGGCAGACATCTGGGGAAAACCTTTAAGAGAAAAAACTGTCAAAGGGACCCCAGGCCCAAGGAGGAGAAGGGGCAATGTTGAGGCTGGAGGAGAAATGTCAGAAATAGCCATATTTAATATCCTTGAGGGGATCAGAGCAGATAATGCATCCGTGAACCGAGAGCAAGGTGCTATTTTAAGGAGAACATTTAGAGAACAAAAAAGCCTGGAAAATTAAAAGCACAAGAACAGAAACAAAAAAAAACCCACAGGCTGCCTGGAAGATAAAAGTGAGGGGACGTCCCAGAAGGGAAAGTAAAATGACGAAAAGGAGAAAAATGAGAAAGGAAGGACGAGAAAGATTAGATGGCCAGTGTGTGAGGTTTAGCGTCCGCACAAAATGGGCCCTACCCACCCCGACTTCCCCCGAGAGAGTGCAGGAAGAGAGGGGAGAGAGGGAGAGAGATCAAGAGAAGGGATTATCAATTATTTAAGAAATTTTTCCGGAAGTTAGTTTCCAAATTGTTTGCATAATCAGTGGAAATTGACAAGACACATTTTCATGAAAAGAAAAACACTGATGACCCAAAACGCCCGCCCCCCCATCCAGGTGCTGTAGGAAAGATCAGGAATAGGAACAGATCAGTTGGTGTTTCCCAAACTGACCTAAACACAGAACTCTGGCCAAGCGCCATGGCTCCCACCTGCAATCCCTGCAGGAGGATTGCTTGAGGCCAGGACTTCAAGGCGAGTCAGGGCAACATAGTGAGACCCTGTGTTTACAAAAAAAAAATAGAAGAATTAGGCTGGCATGGTGGCACATATCTGTAGCCTCAGCTACTGGGGAGACTGAGGCAGGAGGATCACTTGAGCCCACAAGTTTGAGGCTACAGTGAGCTCTAGCCTTGATCATTAAAAAAAAAAAAAGACAGACAAATAGCTCTAGAATTCTCAACAGCAGTAGGGCAAGCTGATAAGTAATGGAACAGTGCCTTCAAAAGGCAGAAGAGAAATGATTCCTGGCCTAGAATCCTTTGCTCAGCCAAATTAACAAAAAAGGATATTAAAATAGAGACATTTGCACATTAGAGGTCTCAAAAAATGTATTTCCCATGCTCCATTTCTCACTTACTAGGGGATGTGCGCCAACAAAATAAGGGAGTAAAGTGTGAAAGAAGGCAAAGAGAGCTGAGTGAGACAGGGGTCCAGCCAGAGAGCCAGGCAGCAGGAGGGCCGGCATGTACCAGGGAAGAGGGCGCCAGTCCAGACTAGAGCAAGGGGGCAGGTCCAACTGGCCAGTGCCCAGCGTGTTAGGGCTGTCATCCCCAGAATGACTTCTGCCATCGTAACACCCTTTCCAGGCTGGGTGAAGCGAGCCAGGCTCTGCCTGTTCCCCTGCAGGCATTGCCACTTATGTACGCTGAAGACATTGGCTTCACCCCTCAGAAGGGTCCAACTTTGACCTACTCTTTAGTAACAGCAGGGTGGCCATGGGGCGCTCAAAACAGAAAACAGAAGTCTGCACCCAGCCTGCCCCACCTCCCAACCAGCAAGCCCCCAGCTCCCTAAGCAGAGCTCTTGCAAATCCTTGGGCAGCCGAGGCCCCAGACTTTCACCGTGTGCTCTCCCGGGAGTAGCAGCCCAGGGTCGTCACTGAGGACAGAGAGGACACCACGGCTACCACTATGGGAAGGAGGTGCTGATATAACAGCAAAAGAGGAAATCTTTAGTGTTGTCGTGAGGTCCACAGAGGACTGGTGCCGTGGCCTGGGGGAAGCTGACACAGCCACAGCAACTGGGCTGCCCTGTTAGCACCTTAATCCAGCACAGCGAATTACACGGTTATGTGGTACAGCGGCAGCCTCCTTGTGCGGAATAGATCTCTCTCTCTCTCTCTCACCTACCGCCCCATCGTATTTTTACTCCTCTGCCACCTCTGGGCTTGTTACCCATGTCTGCATATGTAGGGTTCTCCCCCTGGGGCCCCTCAGCATGAAAACCTGGGTCAATAATTCCCACTTAGGAGGAGCCACATGTGGCCTGAGGAGCACAGGACTACGGCAACCCACTAACATTCTTGCTCGGGGTAGCAGCCCAGGGTCGCCACCCAGGACAAGCTCACACTCAGTTGGTCTCTCGGCAGTGGTCGCAAGGAGAGCTGGGAGGCCAGAGGCGCCAGCCAGCTACCTCAAGAAGCCACCAGAGGCCCAGCTGGCCCAGGAGGTCTGGTGGCTGGTGGGGGCTGTCCTCCCTCACTCACACCCAGCGTGGCCGTCAGCCAACACCCTCCCGATATTCCATGGAAGCGGCTCTCTGGAGTCACTAGGGATGGCCTGATCTCCCAAAAGTCCAGCCTGCACCCTCCTCAGTGTACTTGACACTTCAGCACAGGTGGTCCTGAGGCCATGTCCCTTTCCAGAAACTTCTTTTTTACCCTCCAGGACAGCACTGGGCTTCAGCACTGCCATCTGTTTTCCCCCTGAACACCAGCTGCCCCAGGACTCATGGGTTCCCATTCTTCTCCATGACCAGCTCACCCATCCCGTGGTCTCATGGCCACAGAAGCCTCCTGGCATTTCAGACCCAGAAGCAACTTCAGAGGCTGCGCTGTGCAGTCCCTTCACATTGCAGATGAGCACGCTGAGGCCCAGGACATCCCAGTGCTGGCCTTGGACTGACGGCACTGCCCCACCTGTCCCTGCCCTGGCTCCAGACTCGAGGGAGCCGGCTGTTGCAGCTGCAATGTCACAGCTGCATGTTCAGGCCTGATGCTTATTTCCGAGGGTACAGCCCCATGTCAGCACCCGGCTGCTCTCTGTCCTGACACTGATCCTCTCCAGGGGAGGATGAGTCACTTGCTCATCATCCCACCTCTCCTCCCACATGGGTGAGAAATGCCAGAGGTAGGTCCCAGGAGCTCAGGGTCCCATGTCCCCACCACAGGTATTTATCCTTTTATGTACCATGTGATGACACAGCTGCTTCTGGAGAGCAGAGGTGGCCTGGGACATGTGCAAAGAGGAAGGGGAAAGGTTTCTGGGGCATCACTCAACTTTTACAACTAGGAGCCATGGCCGGAGCCCAGAGACTCCGAGAGTGGGTGCCGGAGCCCACGCGGGGGCCAGAGGGTTCTTCCCTATCTCCTGAGGGCTACTCGTTCTGAGTGGGACACAAGCCATGTCTTTGCGCTCAGCTTGTGATTGCACAATAATACCACCCAGAAAACAAATTAAAAATAGGAAAAATCCATCCCAGTCGTGTGTCTGCTGCAGCAGAGCAGTGTCAGATTGCTAGGCAACCCAGGCGATCCTGTGGGAAGCAGGTCTGCGCCGAGCTTGTTGCACACAAGTAGAGCCCTCGTCCCTTTTGTGTGGATGTGCTCAGCCGGATCTGAGCAAAAGTCATGAGCGGAGAACAGACGCGGGGTGCACAAGCTGGCGGAGAGCTCGCCCGTCTGGACAAATGGATGTTCCGGAGGACGGAGAGGAGATGGGGGTGTCCATGTGATGAGAAACATCTGGATACACATCAGAAAAATCAATCCCATGTCTCCATGTTTCCCAAGGTCTAGGTGTTTAGAGCGGTGTGGGCAAAGCGTCTGCATTTTAATGAATTCTTCCCCCAGTTTCCCCATCACCTTCCTCAAGAGGCAAATGCGAACTCGGTTGAGAAGGCTGGAGGGAGGAGGAGGGGGAAGGAAAGAGACCCAGGCAGAGGAAGTGGGGAGCTGGGGCGGGAGGATAATGAGGCCCAGCGCCTGGCTTTGTGCTCCTGGGAGCGAGAGGGAAGTGAGGAAATGCGTGCCCGCTTTCTGCAGTTTGGTCTAAACCTTAATCACATTAAAATGTTTGCAGATGTTAAAACATTGGCTATGAGCTTCAAATACTTTTAAAAGCAAAAGGTGGAGGGACGTGGCACTGTGAAAAGCAGCAAAGATTTCTTTCCATTTCATTTCAGGTCTTCAGAAGGTGAAGAGGGTAAAGCCCGGAGCGCTGCTTCCTGTTTACAAGGTGCAGTGACCCCCCAGGGCCCGTGCAGAGAGGATGGATGAATGTCCTGGGGCTACCACAAAATCAGAACCTTAAAATGTAGAAATTGACTCTCTCGCAGAGTCTAGAGGCCTCAGTCTGAAATCAAGGTGCGGGCAGGTGCTGCAGAGACAGACTACGTTGCCCCTGGGCTTGTGGCGGCCTCACTCTGCTCTCTGCCTGTCCTCACAGGCCTTCTTTTCTTTACACAAGGAAGCCAGGCACTGGAGCAAGGGCCACCCTGATCCGTATGACTCCATCTTAACCTGTCACACCTGCACAGGCACTCAGTATTTCCTGAAAAGCTCCACGCGGACAGGAATGCTGAGGAGGGCACTATTCAACCCACCACAAGGGGTTGTCAATGGACTTGTCGAGCTTCGGGGCTGTTGGGCTCTAACCATTCCCCCATCTCCCCCCCACCCCCAACAGACGGGGTGTCACCCAGGGAGCACTGTAGTGACGAGGCACCTGCCACCTCCCAGGACTCGCCCCGTTGGGCACAGGCTCTCAGCTGCTGCATCACACCCACCCTCATCTCCAGCCAATTCCTCTTGCACCACTTCTGGTCACGTACATCCAGATATAAGTTATCAGTCTAACTGGTCATCTTCAATTTTGATTCTGCCACCTGGCACATCAGTCTGTCCCTTGATTTGTTTCCTCCCAAGGTTGAAACACGTTTTAAGAGCCTGATCCAAAGCAGCAGGAAACGACTGACTGGGAATCAGGCCCTGAGCTGCCCTACAGTGAGGCAGTGAGTGGCCGTGGTGACGCCATGTGCTCGCAAGTGAAGCTACTGAATGATCCCAGTGGAAGCGCGTCTCTGTCTGCTGAGCCATGCTGGGTGCTCTGACTCTGATGAGTGGAGTACTCGGAGTCCCTTCCCGGAACACTCTGGCTGTTCTTAGCTTCCACGAACTTCTCGGTGACCACTTTAGGGTGGTGTCATCCAATGACTGCTGTGATGTTGGATTCACTGAGGCGCAACCCAGGGATCTCCAGAAGCCTCATGCAGGGTTCTCCAGGACACTAAATGCTCGTGTGTGCACTCGAGATGAAAGGGCACATCATCATGTGTGACAGGGCCCCTCTGGGGCACTTGCTGCTGTCACGTGACTACCCTCAGTCATGGGAAAACACACACATCACACAAGACAGAGCATGTGCTAATGACACAGCTTAGGAGCCACAGGAAGGGAGGGAGAGGGGCAAAGAATGGCAGGTGGGAAGATTGTATGTAGGCTGACCTCAGGCCTCAAGTTCTTGAATTCATCTTTATTTTAAATTTCATCCCCTCACAGCTAGTTCACTCTGGGAAGCTGAGGCAGGTGGATTACTTGAGCTCAGGAATTCATGACCAGCCTGAGCAAGAGCAAGACCTCATCTCTGCTATAAATAGAAAAACTAGCCAGGTGTTGTGGCGGGTGCCTGTGGTCCCGGGTATTTGGGAGGCTGAGGCAAGGGGATTGCTTAAGTCCAAGAATCTGAATTTGCATGAGCTGTGCTGCCACAGCACTCTATCCAGGGCAGCACAGTGAGACTCCTTCTCAGGAAAAAAGACTATGGAATAAATACATAAAATAAATTTCATCCCCCTCATTTTAAAATCTTTCCAAGACAAGACATTGTTTACTGTCCCCATGTGCCTGCACTTCCTCCTAAGACCTGTGAAGTGCCACCTTCTCTATGGGCTCCTGAAAGCGCATTCCCACGGGGCAGGGCAGCAGCTGTGGGTCATTACACGCATGCCCTGGTGGCCTCTGAAGCCTGCCCTGGACACCCACACTAGGCAGTGGGGCCGAGCCCCTCCCTCCAGTTCTAGCCTGAGGCTCAGAGAAGTGTCTGCCGGGGACATGTCCTTGTTCCAGGGCTCACCCCCTCCCCCAAGATGCACCAGGAGGAGGTGTGGCTGGGAATCAGCCCCTTCCTTACCGGGTGCCAAGCCACCAACGTTCTCCTGGCCCCACATCTGCCAGAAAGTAGCCAACAACGGCTTCAGCAGCAGGCACCTGTCCCCCAGGTGTGGGCAGGAAGCCAGGCCTGCCCCCAGCGCTCACAGGGTAGGCAGGCCGTCCCATCCCCCCGTCCTCTCAGGGTCTTCCCTTCACATACTTGCTGGCCTGGTGTCTCAGTGTGTCCAAAGTCCCTCTTCCCATGAAGACTCCGTCACATGGGAGTAGAGCCTGTGCCCTGGCTTCCTGTCACTGGAGTCACCCACCTCTGCAAGGACCCATCTCCAGGTACAGTCACTGCTGAGACACTGAGGTCAGGACTGCCCCCAGGGGATTGGGGGGGTCAGCCCACGACACCCCGCTTCTCCTGTCATGCCCCCATTCTCTTTACAGCCGCATTTCCAGTCCCACAAACTCAGGTCCCTCCACCCCTCCTTCCCCTTTCCACTGTGGAGCACTGGCCAGCAAGCCCTGTCCACACCAGCCCTGCAACGGGACCGTCCTCTGTGCTCCCTCATCCCTGGAGCCCCCAGCCCAGCCCAGACCCTGGCCTCCAGAGAGCAAGATAAGAAACTTCTGTTGTTTTAAGCTGTGGTGGCTCTAGAAAACTTAGCACACAGCTTCTGCACCACGCTTGTGACGCTTCAGGCACCTCCGGGAAAGCATGGAGGCCTCGTCCCTTTCCCCAGGACTGTCACTCCTGCGGAGTCGGCCCCTGCTTGGCACAGCTGCAGGGGACTCTGGGGGGGGGTCTTCACCTGCTAAGATTCGGCAAGTGGGGACTCTCCCTTGTCACAAACAGGTCCCCAGTCACCGGGCACCAGAAAGAAGGTCGAGGAGCCCCACAGCATGTGGTGGCGTCTGGAAAGATGAGTCCAACCGCACTGATGGGGACTTCTTGGAGACCTGTGGGCTCCTCTGTCCTGAGCCACGAAAGTCGGAGCCAAAGTCGGAGCCAAACCCAGAGTCGAGCCAAGGCACTAACTCGTCCCTGGGGCCTGGGTCACATCACTGCTCCATGTCCCTTCTCTGTCTCCGTCTGCTTTGCTTTGTGAAGATGCCTCAGTCACTTTCGGGAGTCAGGGCCCTGCCCACCCCTGACTCACAGGCGGCCACTGACTCCACGACTAGTCCCCCAGCTCTCCCACCTCTGGGGGTGCCCCCAGGAGAACGCCCTGGAGACCCCTCCCTGGCAGATGTACACAACACGCTGCCCACATTTAAAGGGGACAGTCCACTCCTTGTGACACACAGGGGTGCCCCTAAAACCATCACGACAGTGGGGCAGGGAGTGCCCCACCCCCAATGCCCTCCTGTGTGGACTCCCCCTGTGTCCACACCCCAGAAAACCACTGATCTGCTGTCCGTCACTACACGTAAGTCCCATGCCTTGTCTGGAACTTTACATGAATGAATAACTTCACCAGGTACTTTTCCCAGAGATGCACCTGCCATTTCCTGTGTCAGGGCTGGTCCTTCTTCGCTGTTGAGTAATGTCCCCCTTCTTGAGTGCACAGCGTGCTCATCCATTGTCAACGCGCATCTGCATCATTTCTGCTTTGGGGCTATTACAAGTCAAGGCACTACGGATGTGAGTGTGGACACGTGCTTTTATTTTTAACAGTAAGTGAGTTGGGTGAAGGCAGGTGTGGCCGGATCCTGCTCACTCACCCACATGCACATGTAGGCCGGAGCAGCCGTGGCTGCGAGGATGTGGGGACAGTGTCCCTCGCCACCAGCAGAAAACTCGACTTTGGGAGTGAGGGGGTCTTGCGGGGACATGGAACTGGTTACATTGGTTCTAGGGAAAGGCAAGCTAGTGAACAGGTGGTGGGAAGTGGCTCATGGAGTGAACAGAACAAGAACACATGAAAATTATTCAGGCTCGGCGCCTGTGGCTCAACGGGCTAGGGCGCCAGCCACGTACACCTGAGCTGGCGGGTTCAAATCCAGCCCAGGCCCGCCAAACAACAATGACGCTGCAACCAAAAAATGGCCGGGCGTTGTGGCGGGTGCCTGTGGTCCCAGCTACTTGGGAGGCGGAGGCAGGAGACTCGCTTGAGCCCAGGAATTGGAGGTTGCTGTGAGCTGTGATGCCACAGCACTCTATCCAGGGTGACAGCTTGAGGCTCTGTCCCCCCCCCCAAAAAAGAAAGTCTGTCTCAAAAATAAAATAAAATAAAATAATATAAAGAAAATTATTCTGATGGCGGCCTGGGGTGGTGTGCAGCCACCTGTGTCCATGGTTTAGAGGCTATTGGGAGAGCAGAGAGGCCCGGCCAGGGTCGGGCGGACCCAATGCTTCCCTGGACTCGCCCTCAGGTTGAGCACCTTCTAACGCATCTTCCACCCACCCCAGTCCGGCCACAGCAGAGCTCCCTGTCCAGTTCCTGGGGAAAACCCACCTTCCCCAGCCGGGACTGGACACCCAGGCTCACCAGCCTGTCCTCTCAGCCAGCCCAGCAGGCCCGAAGCAGCCTCCACCCCTTCTGCTAGGGAAGGAGTTTCTAATATTAAGATTGTGTAGGTCATCTAGTCGAACTGATGAAAAGTCCCCAGCCTGTGATGAGGATCCTCACGGCCCCATATCGCCTATTTTTTTTTTTTTTTTTTTTTTTTTTGCAGTTTTTAGCCAGGGCCAGGTTTGAACCCACCACCTCCGGTATATGGGGCTAGCGCCCTACTCCTTGAGCCACAGGCGCCGCCCTCCCCTCCTTTCTTGTGTAGTAAGAACCCTGATACTGAGCCAGCTCCTCCCTGTCCAGGGTGAGGACCATGTTCACGTCCCAGCCTCCCTTACAGCCAGGCGTGATCCTGTGACCAGTTGTGGCCCCTACAGCTCCAGGCCATGGGCCACAGTTGGGAACAGCCCCCAGCTCACGCCGCAGCAGCAGGGGATTGGAACATGGTGAGCTGCAGGCCATCTTCTGCCAACTCTGCAGATCTGGGCCCCAAGAGAGAAGGCTCCGGGTCCAGTGACCCCTGGGCTCAGCCCCTGCCTCTGGACGGTCACTCAGAGAAAACTGACTTTGCGACCTACCAAAGGTCCTGTTCTCAGAGGCTCTGCCACACTCGGCCTCATTTACTCCTAACACAATATTTCTATCTCAGTTCAGAACAAAACATGGGAGAGGGGCCAGGCGGGTATCGCTTTTGACATTTTACTGACAAAACAAAGAAACAAATGAAACCCGAGACTCCAGCAGTCATCTGATTTGCCCAGGGCCACACACAGGTGTCACAGGCTGGGGTCTCCCCAGAGGCCTCATCTCGCCCAGCTGGCCCGGCTCTTTCCCCATCCAGGGAACAAACCCTTTGTCCAGCTGGGTCTACTAGCCCGTCCCTAGCAGTAGCTGTAAGTGACCCTGAGCTCCCAGGTCATTTGGACTAGTGCCCCCCACAACTCCCTCCCCTGAAGGTGCATCTTCACGAT
The DNA here is from genome assembly GCA_963573935.1 of Arctocebus calabarensis. Taxonomy (NCBI): domain Eukaryota; kingdom Metazoa; phylum Chordata; class Mammalia; order Primates; family Lorisidae; genus Arctocebus; species Arctocebus calabarensis. The sequence continues at coordinate 128,012 of CAUYON010090816.1, forward strand.
AGCTGCCCCCCACCTCCTGGAGCATCCAACCTGGCCCCAGACCAGGCCCCATGTCACCTGGTTCCTGACGAATAGGAAGGCAGCCTCCCCTGGAGACACGGCTCAGCTCTACGTGAAAGCTGGGGATGGAGACAGGGCTTGGCTTTTTTGTCTGCTAAAGGTCAACCCCAGCTCCAGAAATGAGACCTGAGATTCTGTCAGAAATAACCTTAAGCTGGCCGAAACCAGCCGGGGACGACAGGTAGCGCCTCCATGGGGCACTGAAGTCCTCTAGCTGCAGAAGTGCAAGGTCAGAGAACCCTCCATCCCCTGACCCTCCCTCCAGGTGGATCCCCAGAGTCCCGGGCAGTTTCTCACTGCTGGCAGCTGACCCATAGTGGAGCCTGGTGCTTAGGCCGGCTCTCTGCTATAGGATCCCCACAGCACCCAGGCCTCAGAGACAGGGGACCCAGCAGGCTCAGCCCCCAGCTCTGCTCCAGGGCCCCTAGTTCCACGTGGTTGGGTGCGCTGAGCTTCTCCTGACCAGGCCGTGGTCCTCTCCCCAACCTGCCCTTGCTCCAGCCACCCCCAGCCTGGTGTGTCCTCCCGTGCCACCATGGACAAGAATGGGCTTGGGGCCGACCCACCTGAGCGGGCCCCTGTTTTCCCCAGCAGACTTCTCAGACCGTGAAACCCGAACTCTGACCTGGGGCCCTGAGGCTGGGTGTGTGGGTGTGACTCCTGCTTAATCTCCTGCCAGCAGACGCCCTAGAAGAGTCTCTGAAGCTGTAGGAACAGTGGCCACAAGGAGAGCCCTGCACTGAGTTTTTTTTTAATTGGTGTGAAATTCATACAGCATAAAAGTACCCATTTAAAGGGTGCCATTCAGAGGCACTCAGCTCACTTCCCGCAGCACACAGCCGTCACTTTCACCAAGCTCCAAAGCATCTCCATCACCCCACAAGGAAACTCTGTTCCCACAAAGCAGCCCCTCCCTGCCCTCACCTCTATGCTTCTCTTTTTGATATTAAATAAACCAAACGCGATTTGTCACTGGTATTCTTGCTCCAAAGCCTTGGCCCCTTTTGCAGAGGACTGTCACGTTGTCCTTTGTTTTCTCTGTCTAAGCACTGCCCCTGTCCACCTTAAGCTACCTTCTAAGGGTGTCACATAAAGACAAGGACAAGTACTCAGGGACTTGGGGAACAACTTGGTCATTTGCTCAAAGAAAGTGGCAGCCCACACAGGGCTCACTCATTCACTGATTCAACAAATATGCTTGGAGCCACTTGGGTGGGGAGTGGCCCCCAGCATGGATGGATAAATCCCAGGGGCCCCACAACCCTGGAACGGTGGAACTGGGAGGCAGGTAGCTAATCACCCAACAGCAAGGCTGCCTGGTGAGTGTTCTGGGAGAACGGGAAGAAATGCTGCACCCACGGTGTGGCCTGGCCGTCTCCTCTCAATATTTTCAACCACAATTGCACATGTTAACAAGGCCATCTTCACCTTCAAGGCCACCTTTGAATACTAAGCATGAGGGCGCACATGCTTAAGGAGACTCCTGCAGGCAGGGGCTCTAAAAGGCAACTCACACAAGACTGAAGGGTCACCCCAGAGTGGGGAAAATGTCGAACCCCACCAGTCACAGAAGCAACGCAAATCAAAACATAAACATGCCTCCATTTTTTTCCGCTTGCTAGATTTTGAAAATGCTGATTACACCCCATGCTTCTGCGGGAGCTGGGAAATGACCCTGTCCTTCGCTTGCTGGTGGGATCCCAAGCCTGCGTAATCTTTCCAGAGGACAGATTGGCACTCGGATCAAAAGCTTTCGAAATGTGTTTAACCTTTAACTCGGCAATTCCATTTATAGGAATTCACCCTAAGGAGAAACTCAGGCACAAACACAAAGATCTATCTCGAAAGATTTATGAACTAGAATATTTGCACCATTGCTTATAACATCAAAAGACTGAAAATAAACAAAATGTCCAACACCAGGGTGCTTAGTAAATAATTTGTGCACTCATTAAAAATCCCATTGTGGAAGCACATTGAAAGCCGTTGCAAAGTGCTTATAAACCATCTAAGGAGACGGTTTATGGAAAAGAACTGTGTGATGCGCCCCAGTTACACACTCTGGCCTCCAGAGCCGGCTGGAAGGACCCTCAACAGGGCAGCGGCGACCTCCTCAAGGGAAGAGGAGGACAGGCAATTTTTCCTTTTTGAATTTTATTCCATGTTCTAGGCTTTCTACATTGGATCTGATTTGTGTTTGTAATCAGGAGAATTATAAGGAATATTTTAAAAATTCAATTAGAAATGTTACAGAGCCCCTTTACCCTCCAAGTACAGGCTACCAGGGAAGGAAGACAAGGAGACCACGCCACCGAGGGCAGGGCCTCCTGCAGGGTCTCCACAATGCTGGAGAACCCTGCAGTCTCCTGCCTTTGACCAAGAAAAGATAGAGCACCCCAGGGAAACACGCGGCCAAGCACCCAGCACCCCCCCCACCTCGGTGCAGCACTAATTATGCTGAAACAAATTGTCACACAGTCAGGGAGATTGGTGGTTGTTTCTATCTGTTGTTCAGTGGCCAGACTCAAACATGTTGCATAAGACTGACCATGAATAGGCCAGGTGCAGTGGCTCACACCTATAATTCCAGCACTTGGGGAAGCCAAAGTGGGTAGATTACTTGAGCTCAGGAGTTCGAGACCAGCCTGAGTAAGAGCAAGACCCGGTCTCTACTAAAAATACAAAAACTACCTGGGCATTGTAGCACATGCCTGTAGTCCCAGCTACTCAGGAGGCTGAGGCAGGAGGATCACTGGAGCCCAAGAGTTTGAGGTTGCTGTGAGCTATTACACCACAGCACTCTACCCAGGGCTGAAGAGTGACACTCTGTCTCAAAGAAAGTGTAATCAGAAAGAGACTTCGTATATCCCAGGAGGGTCTGTCCTGGTCTCAGGGCCCTGCCTTCTGCCAGTCCTTTCCGGATGAGGGTTTGAATTGACTTGCTGGTGTCAGGTCATCAGAGGCGCTCCCTACCGACCACCGCAGGGACAGGTCTCTAACCCTCCCTTCTCAGGAAAAGGCCCAGGCTGATTCCCATGTAACCTAAGATCCGGAAGCCACAAAGTACCTATTCCTAAAGCTCGTGGGGTTCAGGAGAAGAGCAGATACCCTGCCACCGGCTGGCTGCCACCTGACCTTATTCCCTCCCTCATTCCTCAAAATAACGTCCCACATTCAGTAAGGAAACCAGCCTCTGACACCTGCTGGGCCTGCTCAGCATGCAGCTGCAGGCCCCCCCCCCCCATCGGGTGATCTCACAAGAACCCCCCCTCCTACCCCCAGGTAGAAGCTGCAGTCGTTTTGTGACTTCCCAGCCAGCGAGGGTGGACAGGGAACCAGCTCCATTCAGATTCCAGAGCAAGAGCTCTCTCTACTCCTACTTAGACCAGGGTTTGTTGGGAATTAACTAGGAGATCCAGGCTGCAGCCCACACGGAGCACAGCACACCTCCCAGGGCAGGGCCCTGACATCGGGACACCTAAACCTCCCAACAGCTGGGCTGAGAGCCATAGCAGGTGCAGGAGTCAGCCCTCGAGTCTCCAAAGCCCTGTGTGCACCTCAGCTGTTTCGAGAACCTATTCAGGATTTGTGGGTCTAAATGCTCTTTAAACATGCCCAGGGGCAAGAAGGAGGCAGTGGGATGGGAGAGCAGGAGGGGGCACCTCTAGGAGGGAAGCCGGTGGTTGTGCAGTTCGCGCCATCCCGTTGCTTCCATCTGCCCTCAGAGGCTTGGGGCAGATGAGGGACAGGCCGAGGCTGATCACAGGGACCCAGGAGCCAACCCCATCTCTGCCATTTCTCACTGCATTTGACCTTGCTTCGTTCTCAACGAGCAGGTCTGGGGGGCGAGGAGTGTGCCGTGGAGTTCCCTGCACCCCACCCCACATCCCCATGGCCCACTCCACATCTCAGGAGGGACATCAACGCGTCACGCTGCTCCTGCTTCCCCAGAAGCCACTCTCTGTCTGCTGCCCCTAGAATAAGGGTGCCAGCTCTTTGGGGTCCCAGGAGTGCCATTTTTAGACACTTCTTGCATGATACCCTGACAGAGGGGGTGGTCCCCTAAAGAGTCTTTCTGTCCCCACCTCCAGAAAATGGATGGCTCACGGACAGCAGAGCTCTATGTCACCCAGTCACCCATCTCCCAGCAGGACCCAGGGGTCAGCCGGCACTGATGTGCCTGGGCACCCACAGCGAGGAGGCCGCTGGGGGAGATGGCCCAGCCACAGGGCTCAGAGCAGGAGCCTCCTTTCACACAAACGCAGCATGGCAGAAACCAGCAGACAACTCTATTGGGAGAACAAGAGCTAATTAAATTTATTGGGATCATTGAAGAGGAAATTATTTAATATTCCAAACAGAATTTAATATTTGGAAGCGTGAACAGCCTTGCTTCGTTGTAGATGGGTTTTCTACCACCCTGGTCTGCACTTAGCAGGATCCCTATACAAATGAACGGGCGGAGAGGGACGAGCCTGGGCTGCAGAGTGGACGTGCTGTCCCCAAAGCCAGGGGAGACGGCATGGGTGGGGCAGTCCTGGTAGTCCCTGCGATGCTGCTCCAGATCCTAAGGAGCCCCGGTGGATGCCTGTGCCGTGAATTGAAAGTCGTGTCCATGGGTTCCAAGTTTCAGGTCTCTGATCTCTGCCCGCACTAGCCCCCGGGGTCATGGGTCGTACTGGCCCAATCACATATCCAGGTGAGAGGAGCAGGGCACATCACCATTCCTTGGAAAGTAAGAGTCTAAATACCGCCGTACCTCGTGGGGCACTTTGACCAAGGCTGGAGGTAGCCAAGTTTGACTCGTCAGGAGTTGCTCACTTTACTTCCTAAGCCCCTCCAGGGACCATCCTGGAAGTTTCTCCAGGAGAACGGCTCCCAGAGGAGCTCCCTGGCAGTGGGAGCAACTCCCTACTGCACTCATGGGGTCGCCATGACGTGGCCTCCAGAGTCCTGAGGAGAGCCCTGCATGAGAGTTTGGGCCAGCCATGGAGACAAGGAGGTCCCACCTGCTCTCAGCCATGTGCAATTAGAGGCCACACATGACGGGAACTCCTGTCACATCAGAAGGAAAATTAATTGGAACCCAGTAGCAGGAAGCCCAGGGTAGAGCTGACCTGAAAGACAGTGTGCTCTCTCCCCACTCCTCCACCCCCCTCCTCCACTCCCCTCCCCCACACCCCTCTATTTTCTCCCCACCCCACTCACTCCTCTCCACTCCCTCTCTTTCTCTCACCCCCTCCATCCATCCCCACCATCCTCCCTCCTGGGTAACCTGTCTCTCTTGTCATATGTCACATGTCCTCACAAGCTCCTGCCGAGCAGCCCCAGCAGGTGGAGACACCCCCAAGTCCACATGTACAGAAGCCACAGTGAATACGGATTGGTGCAGCCTCAGCATGGTCTGTCCCTGCACGGAATCCGATCCTGTGAGCAGGGCTCGGAGAGACTGATGGGTGCGTGCTCACACCTGTGGAAGAGGGGCACAGAGGGACACAGGGAATGGGGCAGTCCCCAGAAGGAGGGCAGCAGAGGCCACCCGGCCTCCCTTGAGCACACTCAGCACTCAGGGCACCAGCAGCACAGAGGTCTTGTAGAAACCCTTTCTGAGCCTCACAGCCACATGCCAGAGCACAGAGGTGCCTGATCAAACTCCAGACCCAGCAGACACCACGGCCATCAGCACAACTCACAATCTGTCACGTGCTGTAACGGACTCTGCCTCATCCCACCTGAGGGCCAGAGATTGGCCCCGCTTCATAAGTGTGATTAAAAGTCAACAGACCGAACGCCAGGTGGGTTAGTAGCATTTTCCACCATGAGGCACCAAAGCTGCTCCAGGGCAATAGTTCTGGCCTGTTCTCCTGTCCTTCGACCCTTTGCACCAGTGCACTGGGTCGTGCCCACCCCTGGAGGAACAAAGCCCTGAGACCAGCTTATATTTTGCTTTTTTAATTGTCTCTCCCATTTAGCCTCTTGTTCAAACAGATTATCATGAAAGTCCATAATCCCCATTTAAGCACCTAATACCCCTCTAAAATAACCTATTAATCAATTCCCACTTCTGTCTGTTGCTATTAACCTGTTTGTCTTCAGTGTCACTGGCGGCCCATCTCTCGTCACAAAGCTCATCTGGCTCCCGATGCCAACCTTCTTGTCCAGAGGCAGGGGAGGGCAGGGGTCTGGAGCCCAGGAGGACAGAGCCACCTTTGCACCTCTCCTGTGCTTCCTGGATGTGGCCCTCACGCTGGTGGAGGAGAACGGTGAGAACTGTGGGTCCACCTGCACCTGCCCAGGGGCCAGCCCCTGCCCACCTCACCACAGAGCCACTGACAAGCAGGAAAGGCTGAATTTCATTTGCTAATAGAACACTCTGACCAAGGTACACGGTAACCACAAAAGCAAGTTCCAGAAGAGTATGTATAAAATTTCATTTATATGGGGGGAAGAATTTTATCTATCTACCTATCTGAAATTTGCTCAAAAAATGCACTGCCAACTTTATCGCTGGGCTGTGAGAATAGGAGCTGAGAAAGTAGGTCAGCCAGAGAACTTTTAGCTTTCACTTTTTAACTTTTCTACACTGATTTCATGTTTTTGCTATGAACAAGCATACTTTCTTCTTAAAAAGAAATGGTGTTAAGAGCTTTCTCTTTAAAATGGTTTTAAGAGCAGAAGTAAAAGGGTTGAGTTCTATATGCAATGAAGTTAAGTGTTATCACTTAACTAGTGTAATAGATACACTATTATAATTATAAAATGTTTACATCGGCCTCTGGAATAGTGGTTTTCAACAGTTCTGCCATGGCACACTGGTGTGCTGTGAGAGGATCTTGGGTGTGCCATGAAAATGTTTTTTGTTGTTGTTAATGGCAATTTAATTTTAACATCTTTCAAAAAATTCTCCTGACTTACAAATTAGTATGCATTTGTAAATATGTTTATGCCATGAAAAATTTTAAAGATCATTAATCAAATTACTTTCAAAAGAAGTTCAAAGCAAGGTAAGTTTATTCTTTCTTTACTCTTTTTTTGGATCAACGTAATTTAAGTGTACTGCGGAAGTTTAACTATAGATTCAAGTGTGCTGTGAGATTAAAAAAAAAAAAAAAAGGTTGAAAAGCACTACTTTAAACCAAAAGAACCTTGCAGACACAGGCAGAACTATACGTTCTCCTTAAGTAGACACGGAACATTCTGCAGGCCAGGTCACATGTTAGTTCCCAAAACTAATCTTAACAAATTTAAGATCTAAATAATTCCAAATCTCTTTTCTGACCACAATGGAATGAAACTAGAAATCAGTAACAGTAAGAAAAACACAAAAATTCACAAATATGTAGAAACAACCACACTTTTGAACAACCATTGAATCAAAGAGTAAATCAAAAGAGAATTTTAAAAATATCTTAAGACAAACAAAAATGCAACATATGAAAACTCATGGGCTATAGCAAAAAGAGTTCTAATAAGGAAGTTTACAGACAAATTCCTTTTTAAAAAAAAAAAACAAAAAAAAAAAAAAAGAAGGGAGATCTCAAATAAACAGCCTACTCTGCATTTCAAGAAGCTAGGAAAAGAACAAACTAAGGCCAAAGTTAGTAGAAGAAAGGAAATAATAAAGATTGAGCCATAGGCGCTGCCCCTGCTCTATCGAGTAGGGTGCCAGCCTCATATACCGAAGGTGGCGGGTTTAAACTCAGCCTTGGTTGAACTGCAAAACAGAAAAATAGCCGGGCATTGTGGTGGGCACCTGTAGTCCCAGCTACTCAGGAGGCTGAGGCAAGAGAATCACCTAAGCCCAGGAGTTGGAGGTTGCTGTGAGCTGTGTGATGCCATGGCACTCTACCGAGGGCAATAAAGTGAGACTCTGTCTCTACAAAAAAAAAAAAAAAAGATTAGAGCAAAAATAAGTTAAAAAGAGAATGAGAAAACAACAGATAAAATCAATAAAACTAAGAGTTGGGGGGTTTTCTGAAAAATAAAATTGACAAACCATTAGCAAGACTAAGAAACAAAGAAAGAAAACTCAAAGAAAATCAGAAACAAAAGAGAAGCCATCATAACAGATGTCTCTGAAATAAAAAGGCTCCAAGGGACTTTTATGAACAAGTATATGCCAACAAACTGGATAATCTAGATTTTAAATCGATAAATTCCTAGAAACATACAACCTACCAAAACTGAACCAAGAGAAATAGAAAGGCATGGAGACGCTTCTGGAAAGACACCGCGATGGCCACCCAGGGAGAGCCCCAAGTCCAGTTCAAGCTCATATTGGTTGGTGATGGTGGGACTGGGAAAACTACGTTTGTGAAACACCATTTGACTAGTGAATTTGAGAAGAAGTATGTAGCCACCCGAGGCGCTGAAGTCCATCCACCTGTGCTCCACACCAACAGAGGACCCATCAAGTTCAATGTACGGGGTACAGCTGGCCAGGAGAAATTTGGTGGGCTGAGAGATGGCTGCTACTTCCAAGCCCAGTGTGCCATTATAATGTTTGATGGTGATCAAAGAGTCACTCACAAGATCGTGCCTAACTGGCATAGAGATCTGGTATGACTATGTGAAAACATCCCTATCGTGTTGTGTGGAAACAAAGTGGATATTAAGGACAGGATACTGAAGGCAAAATCTATTGTCTTTCACCAAAAGAAGAATCTTCAGTACTGCGACATTTCTACCAAAAGTAACTAGAACTTTGAAAAGCCTTTCCTCTGGCCTGCTAGAGGTCACTGTGACCCTAAATTGGAGTTCGTTGCCGTGCCTGCTCTGGCCCCTACAATATGAACATGACTTAGAGGTTGCTCAGAAAACTGCTCACTCAGGTGAGGATGATGACCTGTGAGAACAAAGCTGGAGCCCAGCGTCAAAAGTCTGGTTTCAAAGACTGGCCTATGATGTCGGCAGTTCAGCATGCGTGCCACTTTATTATCTGGCAAGCAGAACATGTGCTTCATCTGAGATGCGGAAGGAGATGAACACGCTTCAGAGTGAATGCGGCAGGTTAGAAAAACACCTTCACTGTCTGGTCCTACAGATTAGCTGTTTGGAACACAGTCGATTCCTTCTTGAGTTTCAAATATAAGACTGCTACGGTCATATCACAATATCCAGTGGTGAAATCTTGTCATTGTCACTCCCATTCCTTTTCGTTTCAAATCAGAATAAAGTTGTATTACAGATATCTAAAAAAAAAAAAAAAAAGAGCAAGAAGTAGAAGAAATGGAAAGTCCAAACGGAGCAATTAGAAAGAAGAAGATCAACTCAGTAATCAAATACTTCACAAAGAAAGAAAAGGCCAAGAGCAGATGGCCTCATGGGTGGATTACACCAGACATTCAAGGAAAAATTAATGCCAGTCCTTCAAAAAAATATAACAAAAAGGGTAACACTTCCAAACTCATTTTATGAGGCTACCATCACCCCAATACCACAGTCAGACAAAGACACTGCAAGAAAAGAAAACTACAAACCAGTATGACTATAGATGAAAAAAAAATCCTTAGTAAAATACAGGCAAAATGAACTCAATAGCACATTGAAAGGGTTATACACCAGGACCAAATTAAATTTATCCCTGGAATGCAAGCAAGGATGGTTCAAGGTACACAAATCAATGTGATATACAACTCTAGCTAAATAAAAGGATGAAAGCATATAATCATCTTAACAGATACAGAAAAAGCACTGGACAAAGCTGAACATCCATTCGTGATTAAAACTCTCAACAAAATACATAAAGAACTTACCTCAACACAATAAAAACCCACTAACTTATAATCAATGTAGGAAAACTGAAAACTTTCCCTCTAAGATCAATACAAGGCAAGGAAACCCACTCTCATATTCAACATAGTACTTGAATTCCTAGCCAGAGTAATTGGGCAAGAAAAAAAGGCATTCAACCAAGAAAGGAAGAAGTAAAATTATTTCTGTTTGCTGATTACATGGTGATCTATGTAAAAATACCCTAAGGACTCAGTAACAAAACAAAAATTAAAACTAATAAATAAATTCAGTAAAGTTGTAGGATACAACTTCACCATACAGAAATCAGTTGTATTTCTATACACAAAGAACCATCTAAAATAGAAATTAAGAAATAATCTCAGGGCTCGGCGCCTGTGGC